>VYZU01069943.1:37915-81939 GCA_013401355.1 Ceyx cyanopectus
TCACAAAATTATTTACTCTTGAATTGCTACCCATGTGACCTGGCTTTAGTGGCAGTGGTTACAGCAATTTAACTTTAAAAACAGAATTTAAAAAAAAAAGTACAGAGCTGAACAGCAAATAAATAGGTGGAGACAGATCTCAGTCTAAAATTCTGTTACTTTTAGCTATCAGCTGGTTAAGTTTTGTCAAAGGGACTTTTCCCCTTTTGCAATGAAATTTTTATATTGTTTTTATCATTTTTTGACCATCAGGTGAAAAGAGCTCAAACACCATTAATTATTTTATTTATTTATTTTTTAAATATTTTTAGTTACAGAATTTATCAGTTGCTGCCCAGCATCCTCTTTGGATCGTCACTCACTGCCCATCAGATCCAGTGTCTGGGCTGTAGGATTACCTCAACACAGGAGCAGTACAGCCTTCCAAGACAACAGCTGAAGGGAAGGTTTTGGGGTGTGACCCCAAAATGAGAATAGCTCTTAAAACAAACAGATTATTATCTCAGCATTTGGTCACTTCCTATGCCAGTAAATTCAACAAAAGTGCTCCAGGGCACAAAGTAAAGGGGTTTCACATCTCTGTGAGCATCCTCCAAATTTTCCCTCCCTTCTCCCACCATTTAACATACTGCCAAACTTCCTCTGACTAAAAGCGACTGGGTGGGGCTCCCTCCAGAGTCTATTCATGTTGTTTCCAAATATAGCTGGAGGGGACATGAGAGAGTGACATGAGAAGTACTTTCCACTTCTTTCTTTCTCTGCTAGCACTGGGGAATGGCCTGTGTAACCTAATAAGCATTTTCTGTCTCTAATTTCCATCCTGTTCTGTTTTGCAGGAACTGAATGAGCTGCTTACACAGAACCCTTTGCCACTTTGAGGCCTGAAAGAAATGTTCTGCTCTTACAGTTAAGTCCCGCATTTCTTTTTTTTTTTTTTTTTTTAAATGACCATCATTCAAATAAACAGTCTTTTGCAGCCCTGCAGTTCCTGTAACTTTCTGATTCTTACAGAAATTTTTGGAAGTCTTGAAATCCTAAACCAAACTGGAAGTCTACATTTAAATTTAAGCATGCATATCCAGTACACATCTTTTTAGTTCCCTGTGGTCTCCAGCTCAACAAACACAGAGAAGACAAAATTACCATAACAGAGAATAGTAGATACTGTGGGGATATGTCCTTTACCCTCATGTTCCCCCAGCCTCCAAACAATTTATTTTACTGGTAGCTGTGAAGGGTATTACTCATCACCTTGCTCTATGATGTTGTTAGATACCCTCTGTGCTGTGTTCTAACTGACCATAATGGTCTTAAGCACTTCTGACAAACAGCTGCTGATACTCCAATCTTTTCCCTTAATCATGTTTCACTTGAAAGAGTCACTTTAAAAAACAAACTAGATGTGGAAGCAGGTTGAAGACATACATTTTCCATATGGAATGTTTTGGAGATCAGATTTCATGCTCAGCAAACAAGGTACCATTTTCTTTGCTAATTTCTTGAATTAGATCCAGGACACATGCTCCTCATTGCCTCTCAACCTNTCCAGTACCCTTTGGCTTGCTTCATCTCCAGCACATCACATTCTGATATGCCAGAATAACTCTTTTTACCAAAACAAACAAAAGTTTCCATTTTTTTAAAAGCTAATTCACTTCAGAACTTTCACATGCTAGCATGAGTAATTTGAATTTAAACTAATTTTTATGTCTGTTTCTTTGACCTACTCAAGTGTGCATGCTGCATGTTATTTCCAGTAGCTAGATGACTGGCTGCTTTGGACTGTGTATTAGAAAGGCACACCAGCAAGTACCCTCAGTAAAAAAGAGAAAGGATGCAAGTATTATTGTGCTATCAAAAAATTAAACAACACAAAATCCCAGTCAGGTGGCTTCAGAGTAATCTGTCAACGTATTTTAAAAATATGCAGTTAAGAAAAAAAATAAACACAGATAAACTATTTTAACTAAATTCCACAGGGTAGTTAAAAGAAAAAAAAAAAAAAAGATTTTCTGGCAGCTGTAGTTACCCTTGTAACTGGGTGACTGGAAAAGGTTCACAAAATTATTTACTCTTGAATTGCTACCCATGTGACCTGGCTTTAGTGGCAGTGGTTACAGCAATTTAACTTTAAAAACAGAATTTAAAAAAAAAAGTACAGAGCTGAACAGCAAATAAATAGGTGGAGACAGATCTCAGTCTAAAATTCTGTTACTTTTAGCTATCAGCTGGTTAAGTTTTGTCAAAGGGACTTTTCCCCTTTTGCAATGAAATTTTTATATTGTTTTTATCATTTTTTGACCATCAGGTGAAAAGAGCTCAAAAACCATTAATTATTTTATTTATTTATTTTTTAAATATTTTTAGTTACAGAATTTATCAGTTGCTGCCCAGCATCCTCTTTGGATCGTCACTCACTGCCCATCAGATCCAGTGTCTGGGCTGTAGGATTACCTCAACACAGGAGCAGTACAGCCTTCCAAGACAACAGCTGAAGGGAAGGTTTTGGGGTGTGACCCCAAAATGAGAATAGCTCTTAAAACAAACAGATTATTATCTCAGCATTTGGTCACTTCCTATGCCAGTAAATTCAACAAAAGTGCTCCAGGGCACAAAGTAAAGGGGTTTCACATCTCTGTGAGCATCCTCCAAATTTTCCCTCCCTTCTCCCACCATTTAACATACTGCCAAACTTCCTCTGACTAAAAGCGACTGGGTGGGGCTCCCTCCAGAGTCTATTCATGTTGTTTCCAAATATAGCTGGAGGGGACATGAGAGAGTGACATGAGAAGTACTTTCCACTTCTTTCTTTCTCTGCTAGCACTGGGGAATGGCCTGTGTAACCTAATAAGCATTTTCTGTCTCTAATTTCCATCCTGTTCTGTTTTGCAGGAACTGAATGAGCTGCTTACACAGAACCCTTTGCCACTTTGAGGCCTGAAAGAAATGTTCTGCTCTTACAGTTAAGTCCCGCATTTCTTTTTTTTTTTTTTTTTTTAAATGACCATCATTCAAATAAACAGTCTTTTGCAGCCCTGCAGTTCCTGTAACTTTCTGATTCTTACAGAAATTTTTGGAAGTCTTGAAATCCTAAACCAAACTGGAAGTCTACATTTAAATTTAAGCATGCATATCCAGTACACATCTTTTTAGTTCCCTGTGGTCTCCAGCTCAACAAACACAGAGAAGACAAAATTACCATAACAGAGAATAGTAGATACTGTGGGGATATGTCCTTTACCCTCATGTTCCCCCAGCCTCCAAACAATTTATTTTACTGGTAGCTGTGAAGGGTATTACTCATCACCTTGCTCTATGATGTTGTTAGATACCCTCTGTGCTGTGTTCTAACTGACCATAATGGTCTTAAGCACTTCTGACAAACAGCTGCTGATACTCCAATCTTTTCCCTTAATCATGTTTCACTTGAAAGAGTCACTTTAAAAAACAAACTAGATGTGGAAGCAGGTTGAAGACATACATTTTCCATATGGAATGTTTTGGAGATCAGATTTCATGCTCAGCAAACAAGGTACCATTTTCTTTGCTAATTTCTTGAATTAGATCCAGGACACATGCTCCTCATTGCCTCTCAACCTAGCTTTTAGTGGTACAAATGGGATGTGGGTCTTTTAACATGTCAGGATTTTTTTTATTATGGAACCAGATAACTTTTTATAAACTGCATCTCATTAGAGATCAGGTAAAAGGAAAACTCTCTAGGATTATGAGAAGCTTATTGTTTGTGAAATATTACAAATATTGTTCCTACTCAAGTGTGCATGCTGCATGTTATTTCCAGTAGCTAGATGACTGGCTGCTTTGGACTGTGTATTAGAAAGGCACACCAGCAAGTANAAGCAAGAAATGTGCTCCTGATGTAACATCATTGTGACCAAAGAACCTGTTACATTTTCTGATGTGCTTGGCTATGGCGGATTAGATGTGTCCTTTTACAAAGCAGCTTTTGTCAGCAGTCAATTTTTGTTTTAAATCATAGAATTACAGAATATCTCAAGTTGAAAGGGACNACCCTCAGTAAAAAAGAGAAAGGATGCAAGTATTATTGTGCTATCAAAAAATTAAACAACACAAAATCCCAGTCAGGTGGCTTCAGAGTAATCTGTCAACGTATTTTAAAAATATGCAGTTAAGAAAAAAAATAAACACAGATAAACTATTTTAACTAAATTCCACAGGGTAGTTAAAAGAAAAAAAAAAAAAAGATTTTCTGGCAGCTGTAGTTACCCTTGTAACTGGGTGACTGGAAAAGGTTCACAAAATTATTTACTCTTGAATTGCTACCCATGTGACCTGGCTTTAGTGGCAGTGGTTACAGCAATTTAACTTTAAAAACAGAATTTAAAAAAAAAAGTACAGAGCTGAACAGCAAATAAATAGGTGGAGACAGATCTCAGTCTAAAATTCTGTTACTTTTAGCTATCAGCTGGTTAAGTTTTGTCAAAGGGACTTTTCCCCTTTTGCAATGAAATTTTTATATTGTTTTTATCATTTTTTGACCATCAGGTGAAAAGAGCTCAAAAACCATTAATTATTTTATTTATTTATTTTTTAAATATTTTTAGTTACAGAATTTATCAGTTGCTGCCCAGCATCCTCTTTGGATCGTCACTCACTGCCCATCAGATCCAGTGTCTGGGCTGTAGGATTACCTCAACACAGGAGCAGTACAGCCTTCCAAGACAACAGCTGAAGGGAAGGTTTTGGGGTGTGACCCCAAAATGAGAATAGCTCTTAAAACAAACAGATTATTATCTCAGCATTTGGTCACTTCCTATGCCAGTAAATTCAACAAAAGTGCTCCAGGGCACAAAGTAAAGGGGTTTCACATCTCTGTGAGCATCCTCCAAATTTTCCCTCCCTTCTCCCACCATTTAACATACTGCCAAACTTCCTCTGACTAAAAGCGACTGGGTGGGGCTCCCTCCAGAGTCTATTCATGTTGTTTCCAAATATAGCTGGAGGGGACATGAGAGAGTGACATGAGAAGTACTTTCCACTTCTTTCTTTCTCTGCTAGCACTGGGGAATGGCCTGTGTAACCTAATAAGCATTTTCTGTCTCTAATTTCCATCCTGTTCTGTTTTGCAGGAACTGAATGAGCTGCTTACACAGAACCCTTTGCCACTTTGAGGCCTGAAAGAAATGTTCTGCTCTTACAGTTAAGTCCCGCATTTCTTTTTTTTTTTTTTTTTTTAAATGACCATCATTCAAATAAACAGTCTTTTGCAGCCCTGCAGTTCCTGTAACTTTCTGATTCTTACAGAAATTTTTGGAAGTCTTGAAATCCTAAACCAAACTGGAAGTCTACATTTAAATTTAAGCATGCATATCCAGTACACATCTTTTTAGTTCCCTGTGGTCTCCAGCTCAACAAACACAGAGAAGACAAAATTACCATAACAGAGAATAGTAGATACTGTGGGGATATGTCCTTTACCCTCATGTTCCCCCAGCCTCCAAACAATTTATTTTACTGGTAGCTGTGAAGGGTATTACTCATCACCTTGCTCTATGATGTTGTTAGATACCCTCTGTGCTGTGTTCTAACTGACCATAATGGTCTTAAGCACTTCTGACAAACAGCTGCTGATACTCCAATCTTTTCCCTTAATCATGTTTCACTTGAAAGAGTCACTTTAAAAAACAAACTAGATGTGGAAGCAGGTTGAAGACATACATTTTCCATATGGAATGTTTTGGAGATCAGATTTCATGCTCAGCAAACAAGGTACCATTTTCTTTGCTAATTTCTTGAATTAGATCCAGGACACATGCTCCTCATTGCCTCTCAACCTAGCTTTTAGTGGTACAAATGGGATGTGGGTCTTTTAACATGTCAGGATTTTTTTTATTATGGAACCAGATAACTTTTTATAAACTGCATCTCATTAGAGATCAGGTAAAAGGAAAACTCTCTAGGATTATGAGAAGCTTATTGTTTGTGAAATATTACAAATATTGTTGTTTGATTTCCAGTTTGGCTGATATTTTTCCATCTGTGACTTGTAGTCACTGAGCTCTTCTGGAAGGGCAAGCAAGAAATGTGCTCCTGATGTAACATCATTGTGACCAAAGAACCTGTTACATTTTCTGATGTGCTTGGCTATGGCGGATTAGATGTGTCCTTTTACAAAGCAGCTTTTGTCAGCAGTCAATTTTTGTTTTAAATCATAGAATTACAGAATATCTCAAGTTGAAAGGGACCCATAAGGATCATCAAGTTGAACTGCCCAATTCTTCCAGAACTATTTAAACTAAATCATACACCTAAAAATGCTCATCCAGATCCTCCTTGGAATCTGACAGGTTTGGGGATCCTCTTCCAGTGAGCAACCTTTCAGCGAAGAACCTGTTCCTAATGTCCAGTCTAAAGTGGCATCCTTCTCCATGCACTCATATGTTCAAATAACCACTGTATTCCCCGACTGCCTTTATAAGTAATTGCATTTGGAAAAAAAACACAAAACAAAACAACCCCAACTATATATCCTTTTTGTAAGATTAAGAAAACATCCATGCATTTTGTATTATTGACATGCATTTTATGAAAACACTTTTGTATTCTATCATAGTTTGTTTGTCCTCAAGCAAATTCAATTCACCTGGGACATAAATTTTCCTGGATATTTTTTGTTTGTTTGTTGGGTTTGTTGTTTTTTTTTATTTAACATACTCTACATTGATCACCTCAAAATGCAATGAAAACAAAACTTTCCATACCAGGAAAACACACACAAAATAATTTAGAGATTAGTTCTCCTGTTTGAACAGATTGAACTCAAGTATTTTGCTGAATTTCATGTTGTGTTATAAAATAACTTTGAATCTCAGAAGTACATATTGTTATTTGCCCAGTAGATTAAACAACCACAAATATTGAGCAGCCACTGCTGGCTGGAGTGAATAGCTTGCTAACAGACACAAGTTCTCTAGGAGGAACCAGAAAGCTGTGCTTAATTAAGCTTGCTGAATTAAACTTATTAAATGCTATCTTTCTAAAGACTGAAATTATTTATTTTACTAAGGACTTACCCAAGAGTTTTCCAGTGTGATTAAACTCCTCACAAGTCACGGACTAATTTACTAAATCTATGGAGCTGAATACTGGAAGGGACAAGCAGCTATTCAAGGTAGTCTGGACAGCCTACCCCAGGTAGGTTGGAATTAGGCAGGAAAATAACTTCTGATGGTGCTGCAACTGGAATCTCTTGTGAATAATCTCTTCTGAAATATGTTTTCTAAATGGTAAGGAAAAAAAGCAAGGATAATTAGATAATATCCAACTTTTCCAATAAAGTATTCACATCTTTTGGATTTGGAGATACTTCTGCGTAATGTCCCTTATTTATCCTTTCAGATATTGTTCTTTCATAGAAGTCTTTATGGGAAGATACCATTAAACTACAGAATGCTGCTAAACATCTAACATTGCTGCTAATGTTCTTTAGGAGTAATCTATCACATCTTATTTAACTCTAGTGGTCTTGTGCATTGAGTCCCAGGCTCAACATTTACCTAAATTGCCCAAGGATAGTTATATGTAACATACAGTAACAAAGTATAAATCGACTGGGAATATACTGCTGAACAATCCTCCAGGGAAAAACTAGGGTTGAAATATGTTATCATGCACCTTC
The DNA here is from genome assembly GCA_013401355.1 of Ceyx cyanopectus. Lineage (NCBI taxonomy): Eukaryota > Metazoa > Chordata > Aves > Coraciiformes > Alcedinidae > Ceyx > Ceyx cyanopectus. The sequence continues at coordinate 45,576 of VYZU01069943.1, forward strand.
TATCTGGTTGACATTCCTCCTCTATTGTAGAGTTGCCCTCATCCCAACCAAACAGACACTACCATTTTGCACCAACATTTGCTTGCATTTGCCTCCTGTTGATATTTACACAAGCTCTTTCTGATATCCTTGCAGAAGCATCTTAATTTTGGCAGAGGTTTCCGTGCATTCAGGTTCCAAAGGGGATGAAGAGAACACAAGCTGTCTCCAAATTGAAGGAATCAATTTTCATTTTTTAAGCCAGACAGGCTCTCATTTCTGAAGCCAGACAGGCTTTCATTTATTGCCCATTGACTCCATAGAGAGATAATAATAACGTTGCTGCTTTCAGTGAAAAAGACCATTACTGAGGACAATGCACAGTCAAGAAAAATGCCAGATCCCCTCTTTCCCCAGATCACTGTTCACTCCCTGAGTTACTAGCTGGGCTCTCTCCAGAAGCACTGTTTGCTACCTAGCCAGCTCAGTCAGAGCCTCAGGGTTAGAGAGGGTATGAATCCTTTTGGACACCAGTCCAACAAGCAGAGACAAAATGAGTGCACACAAACCATCTCTAGAGGCCCAGGCTCTTTTCCCAGCAGCGGGTGAAAGAGCTGGCAGAGCCAGCTGCTTTTGTCCTGACAGCCCGAGGAGCCACCATATGTTTGGCTGCCACCAGTGGGGCCAAAGAGTCCTTGGAACAAGTCACCAAATTCGATCAGATACCCCNTGAACTGCCCAATTCTTCCAGAACTATTTAAACTAAATCATACACCTAAAAATGCTCATCCAGATCCTCCTTGGAATCTGACAGGTTTGGGGATCCTCTTCCAGTGAGCAACCTTTCAGCGAAGAACCTGTTCCTAATGTCCAGTCTAAAGTGGCATCCTTCTCCATGCACTCATATGTTCAAATAACCACTGTATTCCCCGACTGCCTTTATAAGTAATTGCATTTGGAAAAAAAACACAAAACAAAACAACCCCAACTATATATCCTTTTTGTAAGATTAAGAAAACATCCATGCATTTTGTATTATTGACATGCATTTTATGAAAACACTTTTGTATTCTATCATAGTTTGTTTGTCCTCAAGCAAATTCAATTCACCTGGGACATAAATTTTCCTGGATATTTTTTGTTTGTTTGTTGGGTTTGTTGTTTTTTTTTATTTAACATACTCTACATTGATCACCTCAAAATGCAATGAAAACAAAACTTTCCATACCAGGAAAACACACACAAAATAATTTAGAGATTAGTTCTCCTGTTTGAACAGATTGAACTCAAGTATTTTGCTGAATTTCATGTTGTGTTATAAAATAACTTTGAATCTCAGAAGTACATATTGTTATTTGCCCAGTAGATTAAACAACCACAAATATTGAGCAGCCACTGCTGGCTGGAGTGAATAGCTTGCTAACAGACACAAGTTCTCTAGGAGGAACCAGAAAGCTGTGCTTAATTAAGCTTGCTGAATTAAACTTATTAAATGCTATCTTTCTAAAGACTGAAATTATTTATTTTACTAAGGACTTACCCAAGAGTTTTCCAGTGTGATTAAACTCCTCACAAGTCACGGACTAATTTACTAAATCTATGGAGCTGAATACTGGAAGGGACAAGCAGCTATTCAAGGTAGTCTGGACAGCCTACCCCAGGTAGGTTGGAATTAGGCAGGAAAATAACTTCTGATGGTGCTGCAACTGGAATCTCTTGTGAATAATCTCTTCTGAAATATGTTTTCTAAATGGTAAGGAAAAAAAGCAAGGATAATTAGATAATATCCAACTTTTCCAATAAAGTATTCACATCTTTTGGATTTGGAGATACTTCTGCGTAATGTCCCTTATTTATCCTTTCAGATATTGTTCTTTCATAGAAGTCTTTATGGGAAGATACCATTAAACTACAGAATGCTGCTAAACATCTAACATTGCTGCTAATGTTCTTTAGGAGTAATCTATCACATCTTATTTAACTCTAGTGGTCTTGTGCATTGAGTCCCAGGCTCAACATTTACCTAAATTGCCCAAGGATAGTTATATGTAACATACAGTAACAAAGTATAAATCGACTGGGAATATACTGCTGAACAATCCTCCAGGGAAAAACTAGGGTTGAAATATGTTATCATGCACCTTCTATCTGGTTGACATTCCTCCTCTATTGTAGAGTTGCCCTCATCCCAACCAAACAGACACTACCATTTTGCACCAACATTTGCTTGCATTTGCCTCCTGTTGATATTTACACAAGCTCTTTCTGATATCCTTGCAGAAGCATCTTAATTTTGGCAGAGGTTTCCGTGCATTCAGGTTCCAAAGGGGATGAAGAGAACACAAGCTGTCTCCAAATTGAAGGAATCAATTTTCATTTTTTAAGCCAGACAGGCTCTCATTTCTGAAGCCAGACAGGCTTTCATTTATTGCCCATTGACTCCATAGAGAGATAATAATAACGTTGCTGCTTTCAGTGAAAAAGACCATTACTGAGGACAATGCACAGTCAAGAAAAATGCCAGATCCCCTCTTTCCCCAGATCACTGTTCACTCCCTGAGTTACTAGCTGGGCTCTCTCCAGAAGCACTGTTTGCTACCTAGCCAGCTCAGTCAGAGCCTCAGGGTTAGAGAGGGTATGAATCCTTTTGGACACCAGTCCAACAAGCAGAGACAAAATGAGTGCACACAAACCATCTCTAGAGGCCCAGGCTCTTTTCCCAGCAGCGGGTGAAAGAGCTGGCAGAGCCAGCTGCTTTTGTCCTGACAGCCCGAGGAGCCACCATATGTTTGGCTGCCACCAGTGGGGCCAAAGAGTCCTTGGAACAAGTCACCAAATTCGATCAGATACCCCTCACTAGTGCTGATGAACATCCAGCTTTTCCAGGTCTTGGCCAAGATTTAAACAGACAGTGCTGGAACCTCTGGACTCAATGAATCAGCTCTGCATTAGCAAAGTCTACCCCAGCCCTCTTCAGCCTCAGCCAAACCCTACCCAGTAAGGCAACAAGCACCTTACAAGATTTACCAGTCACGAATCACTAGGTCCAGCCCAACACTTCATTGAGAGGTTTCATCCAGAAATACAGGTCTGACCTCCAGCTATGTGTCCGCAGACACAGTATTTTCTCTGAGGTGCTTAAATTTCAGAGCGCAGAGCAGAGCACTCCTACCCTCCAATGACTGTCCAGGTCTTTTTCTTGCCCTTCCTTTTTTCTTAGAAATCTGGAATAAGAAGCACTGTAAGAATTGAAGAACAAGTATTTTCCTACTTGCTTAGTTTTAAAATAAGTTGTCAAAATAATAACAATGCTTTTGAGGAGGACTCCCTCGAGTTTCAGGAAAATAATATCTATTCTTAGTCTTTCACACTCTTAAGTTGATACTGATGATACATGGGCTTGCCATTCTACTGCAGCTTCATTTTCAAAGAAACACTGCCATTAAAAACTTACCCTTAACAGTTTTTCAGAAGTTTTTAGCCAGGGAATTGATACCACAGATGCTTTGTAAATAGATTAAATAACTGCAAGCACTCAAAAATCTATACAAATCATTTGCCATAATATCTGACCTGTGGTCTTTTAGTAAAGCTTATGTGCCCCCGCAGGGCTGTCTACCACAGAAAAAACAGTACTACAATACTTATGACTGTGTTTTATCTTTCAGTAGTTGTTTATATTTCAATCTTAAAAAAATAAAATCACTAAGTTGACTTGTAAAATAGTAATGCATTCTACATACAGATTCTCATTCTGTATTTTAACGTTTATATTTCTAAGAAATTAAGCCATCTAAGAAGGCCACAGCATGCACAGTCACTCACAAGAACAGGATTTGGGTTTTTTCCCCCCAATTTTCAGTTGAGTAAGGTCTACATGAATACAAGTGGCTATGCTTCATATTTTAACTTTTCAAGTTACAGTTTAAAACTTTTCATTATAGTTTAATTGCCAAATAATCGTGTTGGTTCCTTTCTGACACATTTTTACTATGTGCTTTCTTTCGCCTAAATCTTGTATTTTAAGATTGCAGTTAATGATACAGAAGTACCTTCACCATCAAGCAGTATGAAGGAATGCGGTAATTTAATACATACAAAAATGCAGAACTACACATGCTGACAAATCTTCACAGTCACTCTGCACAGGTAACTTGAACTGATGCATATTCTTTGAGTGGTTTGTTGTAGACTTTTGTAAATGATACTGAATAAATCTGTTTTGAGTAATACAGCGATTCAGAATGTACTATTGCTGTCCACCCACGCTGGCAGAAAGCCACTGAGTTTTCCGTTGTTTACAAACGTTTTCAGTGATAAATCTCTTTGCTATTTCCCATATGAAGTTATGCACTCAAACATGCAGCATATGCTTTGCTGCTCTAAGTGCTACAGTGGGACAAGAACCATCAGAGAGACCTGAATTATGAGGGCCCTTCAACATACACATCTGCACTTGTACTTTTCTTTCACGGTTTTTTTAGGATTATAAGGCATGACTGTGATAGAACAACTTGGTTCCTTAAAGGAGAACAAATGTCCTGCAGCTATTGCACAACTGAAACAGTAATGCCCAATTTATATTTCTAATAGAGTCTAAAAGTTTAAATTATAGGACCCTCTACAGGGTGATGTCAGAGACATTAGCCTCCACAGCGAAGACAAACACACAAACAAAAAGGCAAAATCCAAACATGGGGTTGGATAAATATTTTACTATCACCCACTGTTAATTGGAAAATATAATTTATTTAAATTACTTCACCCTGAACATTTTTCAAGTCTGGATGAAAATCAACATATTCCTTTTAGTTAAGTTAAGACCTAATTATCATAAGAATTTAAGAAAGCCACATGAGTCAAAATAAGCCCAGGTGGTCTCAAGCCTGACAATTTACCAGCCTTAAGTTTTCATTTTATTTGAATAAAAAAAAAAAGTTCATCATTTTTTGTCAGAGGTGCACCAGGCTTCTGGGGTTGTTTGTCATCATTTGTATAAAAGCCAGCCAGGTTACCTGTCAGTTTGCAAATACTTTGGATAACAGGCAATACTTGAAGCAGCACAGGCCTGATTAACAAGAAAATTGGATTCTTTTTTTAACCTATTCCTTTCCTTCTCTTCTTACATAGTACTATATTAATTTCAAAATGGATTTTTTCCACATGCTCTCTTACACATGGGCAGTACCTTCAGCTCTTCAGCCTACAGAATTCTTACGATTAGCTTTTTCCAGGGCAACAGCAATCAGCCTCTCATATTAACCATGATCAGTCCGAACAGGTAAAACTGATTATCAGTCTTGAATACACCTCCCTTTCCATTTCAACTATGTTTTATAACAATGCACTTTTAAACACATAAAAAATCTGTTTACATATAGAGAGAGCAACCATTTTATTTTCAGACCAGCTGGAGCCTGTAAAGAGGAGACAAACAACCCTCTCATCTAGACTTTGCTTATTTTCCTTGTAAATAATAGTAATTGGATAGACTGAATTCTCCTTCTGAGATCTAAATATAATCACGGCTGAAGACTTATCTTTTAAAAAGATAAAAACACTAAGTTATGTGAAGTTATTGTAACCACAGTACCACATGTGAGAGACTTTTTCATTTTCCATACAGAGCAGAAAGAACTCTTCCTTTTAAGGCATAATTCATGGGTTCTACTTAACATTGCCATGGTGACCCTAGGACATTGCCCTACTAGCTGGAAGTGAGTCTTGTGAAAAGTTAAAATATTGCAACTCAAAAATACCATTTTGCTCTGAATACTTAAAAAAAAAATTCAAAATTATCACATGCTTGCTGTTAAAACTCTATGGACTTCACACATACAGAGCTCTCCTAGGTCACATGGGACAGCATTGGCTTCCCAGTCTCTTTACTCCCCACTGTCAGATTTACTTCCCCCCCCCCCCCCCCCCCAAGAAATAATTCACTGTTTCACTGAGATGCAGAGTATTAATATCTTAACCAATAAGAGAAGGAATAAAACAATGAAGGACTAGTTTTAATGAAGCAAATAGGAGGCAAGCTTCCTCTCACAGCAATTTAAGACTAAATGTATGTACATTTTAACATAGCAGGATCTATAGTACTCACATACTTTCTGGTAAATAAACAGGAATAACTGCCAAACAAATTCCAGGTTATGCTGTACTTGGGACCCACCTCTGCAGCAGTATGCATATCATCATGAGGAAACCATTAATTTCCAGCCAGATTGACTCCTTAAGCTGTTCCATGCTATCTTACAGCAAGAGTCGTAGGAAAGAACACAGCCAGGAATGTCAAGTGGCTGCCATGGGGAGAGGATGGGAAGGCAACCTCCTGGACTTGGATTAAAGGTAAAAAGTTTAAAAATAAATAGCTACAGCTAAAAGCTATTTGAAAATTAAACCCCCTCCCCCCCCACACATGATCAACCCTACCTTCCAGACAAGAGCTTAAAATAATTTTTCCTCACAAAACAGAAGTATATGAAAATATAGCAGGTACTGATGTCATTACCAGAGACATGAGAAAACCCAGCTTTGAACCCTTTTCTCTTCCCAGGAAGCTTCAAATTCTTCTCCAAACCACCAGCCTCCCACACAATTTTCACCACCGAAGCCACTGTCTTTGTTCAACATTTGAAATACATATTTTCAGCCACAGAGAGAAACTAGAAACAAATGAGAGTTGAGGGGTGACTGCCTGGAAGGGCAGACAACTGCTTCCCAGTGCCTGCCACGAGCTGCCATCCTTTCTCTTCCTGTATTCTCTCTGGAGTCCAGCCTTGCACATGTATTCAGAAAAGCAAACCTCCACAACACTGAGGTATTTCAATGAATTAGGCAATGGATTGTTTGGCCCACATCATTTAAGCTCTCAGACATTGACAGACTTTGGCACAACCAGGCACAGACATTTTCCATATCTAGAGAATTTAATGCAGTATTTATATGGAAACATCTACAGTCAATCACCTACATGTCAAGAGTTATTGTCAATGCTGTAAGTCACAGATGCAAAATCAAAGTAGGCATCCTTATGTTGAGATTCTATATATAGCATTTAGATGATAACAATCCGGCTAGATGAACTTATGGTTGCTTAAGAGATTTTGAAGCTCTAAACTTCAGTGTGTATGTATGTATGTATATATATACATATATATCTATCTCCAAAAATATCCAAAAAGGAATCTCACTCAAGTCATACAGATTTCTTCTGGGACTATGTGAAATACTGAGGCTTACCTGGAATTCATTGTCTGTGGTCAGTACAAGGATAAAAGTCCTTCAAGTCATAGGTAGTTTATGTATCAGGAGTGCTGTTGATTCATTTTGCAGTGCTTCCTTCTGTTGAATCAGCACTAAAACAAAGTCACGTCATGAAACTGGATGCATGATGATGCTTTAAAGGCTTCATGCAAGCTGTAAAACACATTCATTTTCCACCATGTTATTGGGCAAGTATTGGGAGAATGTGTGTACTCATCAAATTTGAACTTGGGTTATTACCCATTTCTGTAAGGGTGCTCCTTGAATTTTAATTAAACAAAGCATTATTTACCAATTCTGTGGTAAACAGTTTTTACAGTATGGTTTAAACTGTTCCTGTGCATCTTAAGGCTTTTTTTTTTTTTTTCAGTAGTGTGTTAAATGATTTCAGAATATTTTAAGTGCTCACTCATTTATGGTTCAACAGCTCTGAAGGATGTAAAGTGCAAAAGGGCTGCTAATTATGAATATGCTTTATTGATTGAATGTAAACTATTATCCCATTTATTTATATAAACTGCATTACAGAATACATTGCAGGATAATTTTTACGTGCAGAGAAAGTCTAACCCTAAAATATGCTTTCAGGCACAATTTCACTCCTTTCTGTAATAGTCTGCATTGGTGAAAAGAAACATATGTATACCATAGTCTCCTAGGAATCTCAGTTTATATACTATGTTAACCTAATTCTAATTAAACAAGAGAAAGCTTTCTGCATTTTGTCTTTAAAGCATCTTGTTCAAGACTAATTTCTGCATGTTGACCTTTCTGGCAAAGTTTAAACATAAGATTTTCTTCACAAAACAAGTTTCTTCCCCCCCTAACATTGGCTGTTTATCTAGTCTAGATGCTGCACTATGGAGAGTTTATGTTTCATATACGCAGCTGACAACTGAGATTTTCAGGTCTTCTAATCATTGGAAACATCTGACATTCTTTGCAGGTTGCAGAAAAGAGGAGGAAATTGAATTTCCTGGTATTTTCTATGAATTTCAATTTTTCATTAAAAAGATATAGGAAACAGTAAAGGTTAAATATTTTGTGGTAGCTTTTGTTTGCTTTCTATTGTTGTTCTTCAGCAAGGCAACTATAAACACAACCAGGGTGTAGAATACAACAAAGCCATTATTGACAGCCACATCCTCTACATCCTTTCAATTTGTTTAACCTAATGGACACTGAATAGGAAAGTGTGATGCAGTGGTTACAGAAATACCTTAAACACAAGTAAGTGGCCAAACAACCCACTGCCTCTGATCATTATTTCAGTACATTCTTGAGTTGATCCATTTAGAAGTGACTACCAAAAGAAAACATGCATGGAATCCAAAGAAAAATATTGGGTTTTGCATGCATTCATTAAGCTTTGTATTTATTCAAAAGTTTGAATAATTTAATCTGTGATTACAACAACATAACAATCAGCACACAGTAATAACCAGTATTTTGGTAATTGATATTCACTGACTTTCAAGACCTTTTCTGTCACTATGATACCAAGGAGGAAAACTTTTGGCTTCAAGGACAGGATTGTGTTAATCATTCATAGAAACGCTAGCAAACTACTGCTAAGGAAAGGATAATCAGGCTAACATTTTGTGTTTAAAATACACCATCAACTCCAAGCCCACTCTTAATTGTCAATATGTAGCAAATCCAGATTTAAAAGATAAATAAAAAATACATCTGTGTAGTAACATTTTCACCTGATCTTGACATAGAAGAAATTTGCTGCTAGGGGTTTTATATATGTGTTCATATATATATAATTTAATTTACAAAGGAAACCTGAGAAGATGAGGGTCTCTAAACAGAGTACGATTAAAATGGACTTTCCCCTCATTACCACAATCTACAGATCTTTTAGCAAGCTTTCTATCAATAATAAATGCAGCTCAAATGCTGATGCATTTCAGAAATAATCTAAGTAAACAGTTTTGCTTCTGGAGACTGGTCTTATAACTGATCTCTTTACATGATAATATCCTTGCAGCAACACACATGCCCAAATACTGTTACTGTGCATTAGCACAAAAATCCCCTCTAGTGAAAACTTATGTATTTTATGGTATTTGGATGTCTAGTGCTACCAGATAAATTCATTGCAAACTATTTTTGCTAGAAAAACTCTTCTGCAAACAATGGCTCTTTAAATCATTGAGACTACCCACGTGACATGGGCCAGTGGGCATAAACTGATTTAAGGATTTAAAATTTAAAACAGGTTGGTAATCCCTTGTGGATGATGTGACTGTGAAAATGGAGCTTATCAGGCTGCCCTGCAAGTGTGTAGACAGCACAAACCAGTTTGAGCCTGAAGGCTCTTCTCTTCTAGAAATGGGGAGCAGTATCTATCTCCATTGATTGAGGAAGGAGGAAACTGCACCACTTGAAGCAGAATTTCATTCTGCTGCTTTCTTAACAGACAGCAATGTTTTATCCATGTCTATAAAAAACTAAATTTCTAAGTCTAATAGCTGTTGTCAAAGTACTACCTTGCATGCTTAACATAACCACCTGTACACCTCACACAACATGAGTGACCAGGCTGGATCAACCAACCAGAGGTTTCCTATAGCAGGTATGCATTTTGCCTGGGGACTTGCTCTGCCTGAGCCTCCCTCTCCCATTCCACTCCTGCAGAAAGTCAGTAGCAGTGAGGTGCAGTCAGACACATCAACCCTTGCCACCCTGTACAGCCACCAAGTAAAAGGCACTGAGGAAGAAATTCAGGAATTAAGCAAAGCCTACAATTATACATGAAAAATTAGAGATAATTCAAGGACCATTTTAACTTAACCCAGTAGAAAAGGTAGAAACCGGGAATTTCACCACATACTTTATAAGCACGAGTACAGTACAGCCATGGGCTGTGCAGGATTGGTCCATGGGTGACTGACGAGTCAGAGAGCTGAGGGAAAGAGAAGGAAGAAGAGTGATGGGACTTGGAGAGCAGGACCAANGAGTTTATGTTTCATATACGCAGCTGACAACTGAGATTTTCAGGTCTTCTAATCATTGGAAACATCTGACATTCTTTGCAGGTTGCAGAAAAGAGGAGGAAATTGAATTTCCTGGTATTTTCTATGAATTTCAATTTTTCATTAAAAAGATATAGGAAACAGTAAAGGTTAAATATTTTGTGGTAGCTTTTGTTTGCTTTCTATTGTTGTTCTTCAGCAAGGCAACTATAAACACAACCAGGGTGTAGAATACAACAAAGCCATTATTGACAGCCACATCCTCTACATCCTTTCAATTTGTTTAACCTAATGGACACTGAATAGGAAAGTGTGATGCAGTGGTTACAGAAATACCTTAAACACAAGTAAGTGGCCAAACAACCCACTGCCTCTGATCATTATTTCAGTACATTCTTGAGTTGATCCATTTAGAAGTGACTACCAAAAGAAAACATGCATGGAATCCAAAGAAAAATATTGGGTTTTGCATGCATTCATTAAGCTTTGTATTTATTCAAAAGTTTGAATAATTTAATCTGTGATTACAACAACATAACAATCAGCACACAGTAATAACCAGTATTTTGGTAATTGATATTCACTGACTTTCAAGACCTTTTCTGTCACTATGATACCAAGGAGGAAAACTTTTGGCTTCAAGGACAGGATTGTGTTAATCATTCATAGAAACGCTAGCAAACTACTGCTAAGGAAAGGATAATCAGGCTAACATTTTGTGTTTAAAATACACCATCAACTCCAAGCCCACTCTTAATTGTCAATATGTAGCAAATCCAGATTTAAAAGATAAATAAAAAATACATCTGTGTAGTAACATTTTCACCTGATCTTGACATAGAAGAAATTTGCTGCTAGGGGTTTTATATATGTGTTCATATATATATAATTTAATTTACAAAGGAAACCTGAGAAGATGAGGGTCTCTAAACAGAGTACGATTAAAATGGACTTTCCCCTCATTACCACAATCTACAGATCTTTTAGCAAGCTTTCTATCAATAATAAATGCAGCTCAAATGCTGATGCATTTCAGAAATAATCTAAGTAAACAGTTTTGCTTCTGGAGACTGGTCTTATAACTGATCTCTTTACATGATAATATCCTTGCAGCAACACACATGCCCAAATACTGTTACTGTGCATTAGCACAAAAATCCCCTCTAGTGAAAACTTATGTATTTTATGGTATTTGGATGTCTAGTGCTACCAGATAAATTCATTGCAAACTATTTTTGCTAGAAAAACTCTTCTGCAAACAATGGCTCTTTAAATCATTGAGACTACCCACGTGACATGGGCCAGTGGGCATAAACTGATTTAAGGATTTAAAATTTAAAACAGGTTGGTAATCCCTTGTGGATGATGTGACTGTGAAAATGGAGCTTATCAGGCTGCCCTGCAAGTGTGTAGACAGCACAAACCAGTTTGAGCCTGAAGGCTCTTCTCTTCTAGAAATGGGGAGCAGTATCTATCTCCATTGATTGAGGAAGGAGGAAACTGCACCACTTGAAGCAGAATTTCATTCTGCTGCTTTCTTAACAGACAGCAATGTTTTATCCATGTCTATAAAAAACTAAATTTCTAAGTCTAATAGCTGTTGTCAAAGTACTACCTTGCATGCTTAACATAACCACCTGTACACCTCACACAACATGAGTGACCAGGCTGGATCAACCAACCAGAGGTTTCCTATAGCAGGTATGCATTTTGCCTGGGGACTTGCTCTGCCTGAGCCTCCCTCTCCCATTCCACTCCTGCAGAAAGTCAGTAGCAGTGAGGTGCAGTCAGACACATCAACCCTTGCCACCCTGTACAGCCACCAAGTAAAAGGCACTGAGGAAGAAATTCAGGAATTAAGCAAAGCCTACAATTATACATGAAAAATTAGAGATAATTCAAGGACCATTTTAACTTAACCCAGTAGAAAAGGTAGAAACCGGGAATTTCACCACATACTTTATAAGCACGAGTACAGTACAGCCATGGGCTGTGCAGGATTGGTCCATGGGTGACTGACGAGTCAGAGAGCTGAGGGAAAGAGAAGGAAGAAGAGTGATGGGACTTGGAGAGCAGGACCAAAACTAGCTACTGATAAACAGAGAAACTGAAAAGGGGGTGGCTAAGATGACACAGAAAAAAAAACAGTTAAGGAAAAAAAGTCTTGCCCTTAGGAATATCAGGACTTGGTAAGAAGCTCCAGCAAGTAAACTGGCTACAGATTTAGCCTGACTTTTACTGCTAAAGGGGCAGGACTGGGGAAGAACATGAGGCATAAGATACTGTCAGGGAGTACCAAGAGTGGGGTTGATCTGAGGAGGGGTGGCAGGGGACAGGCCACGAGCTAAGAGCAATCTGAACATGGGAAGAACCCCCCCTAACAAAGTGCCATCCTACAGTACCTGAAAGCAGCAGGTTAAGCCAGGTGCTGGCAACAGGATCCATCAACAGCATTCATCCTATCAGAGCATGGTAACAAAAAAGAATGGAGGTCAGTCCAGGGACTCCTATCAGCAGGGAGATATGGAACTGAAGACTCCACTACAAGGTAGGGCCCAACCCTCATAGAGGGGTTAAATGCCTCAGGTTGAGCTTAAATGAGCTCCTGAGCCTTTGGGAAAGAGGGAAGCGGGAGGGTGGGACTCAGGTGAGGCTGGTTGAGTCCATTAAGCCTTATTAGTAGGAACTAAAGGGAAAAACAGGAAAGTGGTTTTCAAAGATAGTATTTCTTCCTTTCAGTAACAGGTGTTAGCTCACTGAGTCCAAGGTCTTGTTGGCATTTGAAGGTGCCATAACAACTCTCAAAACATAAATAGAGCTCCACTGATAGAGGGTCTTCCCTTAAATATGTAAGTCATATAGATAGTTTCATCTGTCTATAAGGATATTTGGTCAGAAATCTGAGGTCCTGGTGTTCTAACCAGCATAACTACATTAATGAGCTCCTGAAGTGTAAACAAGTTGAGACTCTTTCTGGTATTCAGGTATCAACAAATCTCTACACATATATAGATGTCACATCTACAGCACAGTGAAACCAATAATGAGATTAAAGTGTCTTTACACACAGACCAAATAAAGCTTATGCACACAACAGAATTCTGGCTTTTTTTCAGGTAACACTAAACAGTATTTTTCTTTATCTACCATTAAAAGGTATTCTACAGGATACTTTCCAAGTGCCTTTCTCCAGAATAAAAGTATGTGCAGTCTTTATGCCTAGGTCCACTTGGAATATTTCAAAAGATTTTCAAACTTCTGGTAAAAAATACCCTATAAAAATTATTCATCTGAAGTTCTGAATGAATGCGCAAAGTATCAGTTTTTCTGGTCATGTCTTAATAACATTCTTCTGAAAAGAGCATCAGGAGTCCAGGACTCACCTGTGTTTCTCAACTGAAACTGAAATAAATTTACTATTACAGGCTAAGAAAAATGACTTGGAAAAAAAAAAAAAAAAAGGGACTTTTACCTGAGAAACATTAGTTACATCACCCAGCCAGGAGTGATGGCACCATGGTACAAATTACTGTTGTCAATGAGCTAGTTTCAGTACAGGAAGAACCTCCACTATGGAAGGGTGGGATAAAATGAAAACCAACAAACCTGCAGGATAACTCTTTTCTAGGAAGTTCAAGTATTTCTGTACTACTTTGCAAATACAAGATAGGCACACTTACAACAGAGGCAAAAATATAGCTATAAGCAGCTGCTTTCCTCAGAGGTGCAACATTCCTTTTATTTTGGTGACATTTTACAAGGATAAAGCAGTCATTTGCAAGTTTTTATTTACATAAATTGAGAATTCAGCTTGAGGTCAAAAAAGCTGGTTTTATTGCTGTCTTTCAAGTATATACCACTTGCTTCTACTGGCTTTGCAGCATAACAACAGCGGAACAAATTTACCTTTTTTTTTTCTCTGAGATAACACTGGAAGACCCATCACTGAATTCCATTATTAGTTCACCTGGGAAAACACTTACTTGTAAAAGAGAAGAAGACCCCAGCTTGTGATAATCTAATAATTAAATGGGAAAAAATATTCTATAAATCAAAAGCATCAAAATAAAAAGGACATTTTAGGTTTCACGGGAGTGGACAGCTCTTTATTATAAGAATGAAACATTGCAACAAGATGGATCATTTATTAAAACTAAAGTTTCCATAACTTTAGTGGTTTGAATCTGTATTTGTAACATTTGAGACTTAAAAGAAACACTAAAGGAAAGCAATAGCCTTCCTTTTTTTTTTTTTTCTTATTATTAACATGCCTGTGTGGCAATAATGCTGAAATTTTGACAAGGGGTAGTACCATCTATATACATTTAGGAAATCATGCTTGCTGTGGGTGTAGAAAAATAAAATTTATTTGTTAAATTACACATAAATATAAGGTACAAATGTATTTTTAAAATACAGATAAAGATAATCACACTTGCATTGTGTACATATGAAAATACAGTATTTTAATATTCAACATACACAGACACATTTATGATAAATGCAACTAGTTGGCAATGCCAGTTCTTGTCAATCTGTTTTTTTGTTCTTTTGTGGTTGTTGTTTTGTTGGGGGTTTTATTCCAGTTTTCCATAAATATGGAAAAATGGGCTTTTGACCCAATTAGTTCTGCCGGACATCTTGCAGCAGCTTGTTAATTTCTGCTACCAGCTCACTGGCATCCATGAGTTCATGTTTGCCATCACTGAGGTGGTTGAGCACGTTGTCAAAATCATCTTCCTCGTAATTCTCTGGGATCTCCTCCATGGCTGGCAGCCATTTAGCAGAAGGCTGCGCACTCGAGTGAGTCCCCAGCGCGGGCCCATTGTTGGCAGGATTTTGGAAATGTGTGCTGGCTGCCCAGGCTGCCACCCCCTGGGGGTAACTTACAGTCTTGGCTGGCAAATGTCCCTTCCTGCGCTCCAGCGAGTTGGAGCGATCCACCTCATTGCACTCCGTGTAGGCATCAAGCGAGGGAGGCAGCAGGCGCTGGAAGACGCTGCTCATTTCTGAGAGGAGAGAGGAGGTACAGGTGTCTCCTGACTCCTCCTCGCCCTGGCAGTCTTTCCCAAAGGTTGAAAAGCTCTTCTTCTTCTCGTTGGCATCAGCTGGCTGTGGATCTTCCTCGAGGCCCTGCTGCTGCTGCTGCAGCTGCTGCTGCTGGGGTGACTGGAACTCCTCGCCAGGGACAAACATATTACTTCTGTAGTCGGAGGAGGGAGAGGGCAGTGGTGGCATCCAGCACTGGTCAGAGTGCCCCAGAACCCTGCACTCCTCTGTGCACAGCCGCATCGCTGCAAGAGAGAAAAAGAGGAGAATGAGCATCCCCCTCCCATTGCAGACACCACTTATATTTGAAAGGACTAGCCGAAGGACTGAACTTCTCCAAAGATGGTCAAATCTGGTGATTAGGTTCACTTTCTGCGTGCAGGGGGTGGCAAATACAAATGGTCTGGAGCTAAAGGTACTTCTATTTCCAAATAGTCTTAAAAAAATGTGATGGAGAAATGCAGAATATGTAAGACAGTAATGCAATCTAATCTAGAGCTGAAAATAAACATGTAAATCCCAGGTGGAAAACATCCACTTAAAGCCATTTATTCCCTTTGTACAATGCTGTTTCATGGAGGGGAAAAAAAAAAAAGGCGTTTCCACCTCCAAGCATTTACTTAAGTTTTAGTAAAATCTTCCACATGCACATAGAGAAGTGTGTCAGAGTAAGGAAGTGGGAATAACTGGACAGGGGAAATAAAGAACATTAGTGTGAAAAGGGATCTCCCTCTTCATTAACTTGCCTCCTTTTAATCTGAAAGGATTTGTGTGTTGAATATGAGGTGACCAACTGCCATATTACCTTTTTAAGTGAATCAGATGCATTTTAATCCAGTATCAAAATTCCTTATTCCCACCCCATGTAACTCCAGCATTTCAACTTCCAGTTCTGTAGCTCCAGTTACTGGATCATGCTTGTTTAGGCACAAGGGGGGATCTAGCCCACAAGGGGAGCATCAAGACCAGCCAGGACGGCTGAAGGGCAGAAGACTACAGAGCTGCACTTTCAGGTGCATGGTTTTAGTGGTGCCTCTCAGGGAGAAGCAATATGATGGGGCAAGGAACTGCAACCCTGGGAACTATGCTGGTCTGAACCACTCCATGGAGGTGTACTGCAAGAGTCCTCTGCCAACACCTGATCTGGGATTGGGCTCTGGAAGCAGACACAGGCAAAGCCCTGTTTGACAGACCTGCAAAAACAGATATGTTAGGATAGAGGCCAAAGTTTCCTCTCTGAAGAGAACTGCCTCTGTAGAACACGAAGACTTGTCTCAGGCTGGGCGCTGCCTGGCAGACATGCTGGAAAGACTGAGGAGCTGCAGAGGCCACTGACTGGAATTTGAGTCACATACTTCACATGAAAGTTCCCAGAAATGCCAGTCTCTTTGCATTACGCATATTTTGACCATAAGAAACTTTCACCCTAATCCCCTATTAATTAATGGTTAGATTAGCCCATGATGAATAGTTTCTCTTTCTTTCTCTTTAATACTGAATAGATAAGAATGTTTGCAGTTATGCCCTGTAAGTTTTCCTCACTTTCTCACCATGTTTCCTATCTGGCTCTGGACTCACTCCGGATTCCCTCATTTTATCACAAAACTTTTTTTTTTTTTTTAAAAAATATTTTTATTTTCAGTGGTGGAAGCAGAACTGAACAGAACATCTTAGGATGTACCAGTGATTGATAAAGACCTACTCTTGTACTGACAGCATTATTTATCTCTGTGCTTTACACAGCCTGTCATATTGTGTGTTTTCCTTACGCCCTTTCCTTCCTCAGAGTTGAAACTTTCTCTGTGCCTTACATGTGAGAGTATTAATTTCTTCAGGAACACTGCAGGTTCCTGGCTGCAGGCTGGATATTGCACCAGCTATTGCAAATGTCCTGCTGATCCAGTGAGCTTCAAACAAACAAAACAACCAAGAAAATATCAGAGGCTGAAGTTCTGATATTAGTGACTAAAGTGCCTTCAAGTGCTTCGCTCCATAAAAGCTTATGTGTGCTGCTTATTTAAAATGCCTAAGACTTAGGAGAGAAAATTTAACTGATCCATGGTGCTTGGACTAGCTCATCCAGGAAAGTGAGAATTACTCTGCTAATTAAGAAAACTCCTGTCAATTAACATGAGGTTTTCAGTGGTCAAGCATTTCATTAGTAATGAGAGTTATCTTATTCTAAGTTTTGTTACTGATGTTTTCAGTATTGGTTTTGATATAAAAGACTAAATTCTGACATTCCTGAATACAAAATGAGAAGATGTGCTGAGGAAAATGAATGGTGTCACAGTTTCTCCTCAAATCAGCAATAAATAAATAAAAACCCAGATGCACAACAGTTTTGTGGTTAGGTTTTTTTGTTGTTTATACCACCACCCCAAACTTAAGGCTTTTTGAGATTTAAAAAGAGAGAGATAAAGAAACAAATCTTTCAGGGCCAGTTATTGAACTTTCTGATCATGTAATCTTTGAAGTTTCAAGAGACTGGCTCAACTCCTTTCCAGTTCCACTGTAAAGGGTCAAGCTGAAAGGACTTCCTCACAGCACTTTGCCTGTGTCCAGACTGACAATGCAGAACCTTTTCAAAATGGAGAACAGGAAGCCTCCAGGAAGTTTTCTTTCCCTTTTTAGTTATTTGGATTGCAGATCAATTCAGGGCTCATCTGAATAGGTTCAGCATACTTATTTGGTGGATTAGGACCATGCACAGTGGCAAGTGGACATCTGGCTGAGATTAAATGCCTGTCTTGCTAGCCCAGCTCAGTTCTATCTGCTCTCAGAAGGAATTTTCCTTACTTTACATGCAATTAGCTGGGCACTTCTGGAAATCCTACCCTTTGGAAACGGAATGGCAAGAGATGAAAACAAGTCACAGGCATTTCAGCTGGCTGAGAGGATAACTCCTCCTGTCTGCTGCAGCTCCCAGTTGCCCTCTGGGAAGAGGACAGCTCTTCCTTGGCAGCAGCAGGGCCAGTTGCCAGTGCAAACACCATTGCACTTGAAGTTCCCCTGGCAACCGAGAGCTCCAGCAGATCCCTCCCTGCCTCCTTGCCAACCAAATGAGAAAATGAGACATGCCTCATGCTAGCTGGCAAAAGAATAAGTAGCAGGAGCTGGGGAAGATGAGGATAATAAAAAATATTTGTACTCAAGACTTTGGTTAAGGATTCTTCAGAAATATAAACTTTCCAGGGTCTCTGGTTTTGAAAAATTGGGTACCTAAGACTAAGTTGAGGAGGTAGGAGAGTACTTAGGTAGATGATACAAGGCCTAGTCTGGAGCAAAATATATAAAGAAAAATCTGAAGATAAAATGTATAAGAACAACAAATTAAACTTTTGGGGCTTATTAACATCAGCTTTCTTGTGATAAAAGGCACCAAGGTCAGGTACAAGCCCCTCATGGGTGTTTTCTGTAGCGGCAGAGGGAAATAAATGGGGGTTCATTGGAGGAGTAAAAATGTGCTCTACTGGCCAACAAAACAATGTGACCCTGTCTATAAAATAATTGTACTAAACTATTTAAGTTTATACCCTTGTTCAGCAAACCATACAGAAATTATCTGGCCCTGTCAGCTACGTGATCTGAAAGTCCAAGACCTAGGGTACAATCAGTGGCTGTATAATCATTAATGTAATTACAAAAATTATCCTATCTGTACCTAGTGGGATTTCCCACAGCCTCTTTTATTCATCTTATAACTGGGTGTAAATTTAAAAGTGGTATTCACATGAATATGTATGTATGCATTTATCTTACTTTCATTTAGCCTTTTCTAGCTTTCTTCCTTTCTGTACTCTGCCCCTGAATTGTACCTCTTAAGCTGTTTCTTCCAGAAATTAGAATTGCACAGTTGAAATCTGGTGCGTAGTTAGATCCTTCCCTTGCCACTCAAGTTCATGTTTCAGTGGTTAAAAAAAAAAAAAAAAAAAAGAAAAAAAAAAAAAGATTAACTTTTCTTTCATCTCCTTCCATATTTCTAGACCACTTCTACAGTCCCTTTCTTACTGGTAGAAGTATGGATCAAACCCACTGTGGAAAATGTATCTCCAAAATTACAGTTTGGTGTATTTTTAACAAACCACAATTGGCCTGGCTTTGCAAAAACATCCACCCAGTCATTATAAGTCTAAGGACATGGAGCAGATCATGCTTTTGGGGAGAATTTGGAGCCAGCTCATGGTGATGTAAGAGAAAAAGTAGTCATTGGTCTGGGCAGATTTTCATTTCTGTCTGAGGTTTCCTTTTAGTAGATATGTGAAGGCTTCAGCTCAGTATTTATAATGAAGCAGAGTAGAAAGGAAGGAAGGAAACACGGGACTTGAAAGCTAAAGAATTTTTGCTTTCTCAGTAGTAGCTTTATCAAAACGACAAACAGGCAGCACTGTAGATAAACTGTGCAGCAAATAAACTGTGAAGCTTCCATTGTGCTCTTACCTGCAGGAATTCTCCCATCTGTAAGGAAAAGGTCACTGAATCCTTCCCCAAGAAGTCTGTCAATTGGAGACTCTCTCCCCAAATCATAATCACTGTCTCCAGCTTCACTATCACCCCGGCCACTGTCCTTCAAGCTGAATTTATCCATATCTTGTAGAGCATATCTGTGAAGAGAATTGTGGTGGAATTAAACTATCTCACGTAGGTTATAGTCTACTTTTTGACTAAAACTACCCATCTGTATTTTCTGCTACATATACATGCATATGTAGCAGAACAGTACAGATCCTTACCTGTAGCTTCTGGAATACTTATTTCCTCGAAAACTTGGCCTTGGTTGATACTGGCCCTGGTGAAGCATCGAGAGAAGCTGAGAAACCTGCTAAATGAAAGGTGAAAAGACTGATTCCTTGAAAAAAAAGCTCAAATTCCTAGTTGTAAACCCACTAATTAGGTTCTCAGGTTTTGTTTTGGAGTGCTGAGTGTTTTTTTTCATTTTCTTTAAAGTTTAATTAAATCAAATTCTTGAACATACATAATGCAGTACAGCAGAGTATTTTATAATGTAGTGTCTGCCACAGGAAACATTTGAAGACTTTGTACAATGAGGAAATGCACTGCTGTTCATTAGCCTCTGAACTCATAATAATTATTTCATTAACAAGTAAAACAAGTAATTAAACAGAGGTGGAGTTTTGTTTTGTTTTAATAGATTAGAAAAAACCCTTTACCATTCCAGGATCATTCAAAGTGTCATTGCTCTACATACAAAGAGTCACCAGGACACAGCTCTCATTGAAGCTGTTTCATACCATTTACAGTAAAAACTGTGCTGGGTAGTCTCCAAGATTGAGATACTATTATCATTTATGACAGCAGCTGTACTTAAACTGTGTCAGTGTTTAAGCTGTTAGCTCTCCATCCCCATTAATGAATTTCCTGTATTGTTTCTCCATGTAAACACCGTGGCCCTCTTTCTTAAACAGAGCCATGCAGAGGGAAAGGGAAGGCAAGGAAGAGAAAAAGAGCAGAGCACTGTCTATGTTACACCCCATGGTTTCAGGCTTACAGGGAAGAAGGAGAAACAATGCTATTAATAATATATACAGTCCTGTTCCCCATGGTAATGCATTCAGTTGCTACTGGAGTGAAACTGCAAAGCTGTGATATCTGAAGAGAAATACCACTCTCTCCCTAGGCACAAACCCCATTGCCTATTGCTCGCAGAGCACCTCCATGCTCCCGAGTGACTGCACGAGTGAATGGATGTGCAAAACCAGCTCTGGACCTTACCTCAACAGCCGGAGTAGCGTGGGTGAGTTCCAGTGAGAAATTTTCGGGCACGTGGTTAGAGGAGATTGTCACCAGGCTGTTCAGCGATTGGTGGCTGTGGTGGCTCTGCCGGCTG
Organism: Ceyx cyanopectus; assembly: GCA_013401355.1. Lineage (NCBI taxonomy): Eukaryota > Metazoa > Chordata > Aves > Coraciiformes > Alcedinidae > Ceyx > Ceyx cyanopectus. The sequence continues at coordinate 66,705 of VYZU01069943.1, forward strand.
CTCATTTGTCCCCTTTCCAGGGTTGGAGACGATGACGGAGAAGCTCTGTGGTGAGATCTGATGGGTAAAGTGCCATTAACTGTTGGCACTAATGTAATGTCCCCTTTGTGGATCTGTCTCGAGGGTCGTTTTGGGTGGTGTTGGTAGGTTGATTCTGCCACCCGGCAATTGTAGGATCTGGTGTCCTTTTTCTCTCGATTACATCTTGTAGCAAAGATAACCATAATGACCAACAATACAGCACAGATTGATCCTAAGGATATAATTGTTATCATGGAGACATCCAGAGAGGGCTGGCTTACCAAAGTTGCTTCTGTGCTTGAAAATGAATAAACATACTCAAAAACAGTACATTTCAGAAGTGCTTTAGTGCTAAGCTGAGGACTGCCTTTATCCTGGACTATCACAAAAAACTCCCACTGTTTTGCTGGAACTGATTCAACACTCACATTAATAGAGATGTCACAGGTTTTGGGATCCATCACAAAGATGCTGTTCTCCTTGTCAGCTGCTATGGAGCAACTGAGTTCAGAGTTCATACCAGAGTCTCTGTCTGTAGCCCTTACCCTGGTCACGAGAAAGCCGATTCCAGCATCTTTAGGGATTGAGATTTCTGCTGTGCTGTTGTGTAGAGCTGGCCCCACAATGACAGGAGCATTGTCATTTTCATCAATGATGGTTAGTACAACTGTGGTATTGCTGACAAGCTGCTGGCTCCCTCCATCCCTAGCTTGAACCATAAAGGCAATTTGATTTACTTCTTCATGATCAAATGTTCGCAGGGCATAGATAGCCCCGTTGGAGGGATCAATGGTCACATATGTGGTTATAGAACTTCCCAAAATGTAGGTCTCCAAAATTGTGTAGGTCACCTGCCCATTGTCACCTAGATCTGGGTCTGTGGCTGTGACTGATGTGATGTAAGCTCCCGGAGAGTTATTTTCCAAGATAACAACTTCATATCTGTTTGTCTGGAAGCGGGGTGGGTTGTCATTTTCATCACTGATTTGGACAGTAAAGTGTTTCACTGTGGAGAGACTTGGCGTTCCCTTGTCCTCCGCTATTACAGTCAAGCTGTATTCAGATCTCTTTTCCCTATCTAGAGTGGCATTAGTCAAGATTAAATAATTATTTTCGTACGTCTTTTGAAGTTTATAATGGCCATGGCCATGGAGCTTGCAGACTATTTCTCCATTCACACCAGAGTCCTTGTCTTGCACTCTGACCAGGGCAACAAAAGTGTCCAGGGGTGACCCTTCAGAAATGTAAGCTACCTCTTCTCTCTCTGGGGACATCAGGTTTAAGTTAATTTCAGGTCTGTTGTCATTCACATCCACAATTTTAATTATAATTTTGCAGTGAGCTGGAATAGAATTTGGCCCCAGGTCTTGAGCCTGAGCATCAATTTCATAGGATTTGGTTACTTCATAGTCCACTTGCTTCAGGAGGGTCAGATGTCCTTTTTCTGGATCTATCTTGAAAGTCTCTGTAATTTTGGCAGACACATGACTACTGAAAGAGTATACGACCTTACCATTGGCGCCCTCATCTGGGTCAGTAGCATTGAGGTCTATGAGCAAAGTCCCAATCGGTGAATTTTCTAAGAGTTGGATTATATAGGACTGTTGCTCGAAGACAGGGCTGTTGTCATTGGAATCAGAAATGCTTATCTTCAGGAGGGATGTCCCAGACCTCTGAGGCACCCCTTTATCTGAAGCAGTGAGTTGGAGTTCGTAACTTGACTTCAACTCCCGGTCCAACTCTCTAATCACGATCAGCTCTGCATACTTAGCACCATCAGTCCTGGTTCTCACCTCAATACTAAAAAAATCATTTGCAGAAAGGGAGTAAGTGTGAAGGGAGTTGTCCCCCACATCTGGGTCAAAAGCGCTGTCCAAGGGGATCCGGGTTCCTACAGCTGCACTCTCGGATATTTCGATAGGGATAAGAGCTCTGGAAAACTGGGGAGAGTTGTCATTAATGTCCAGCACTTCAACTTCAACATGGAAAAGCTGCAGATGTTCAGTGGGCAGAGTGATCACATCAAACTCTATGGAGCAGTTTAAGTTTTTCTGGCAGAGTTGCTCCCGGTCAATTTTAGCTCCTATGCTTATTTCTCCATTATCCTCCCGGACTACGAGCAGGGGAGAATTCCCCCTCTGCATGGCTCGAAAACGAACCGAGGAAGGGTTCGGCATTTTTAATAAAACATCAGCTACATCCTCCGATAGTCTTGCAATTACAGATCCAACTCTCTGCTCCTCATAAATCCTGTATTTCAAATTCTTGCCCAGCACAGACTTATTGAAAGATATTATCATCAGTGAAAAAATGAATATAAAGTGCATTTTACTGCCGAGTCGTTGCATTTGTAAGTTTTTGCAATGCATTTCTCCAAGTAAGTTAAAAAGCAATTATTTCCACTTCCTCCGGTACCTGAAACCCAACGCACATCTGGTCCTTTAAAACTTGAAACCGCCTTTTCTAGCCAGCCAAGTATTAATATCTTAGAGATCAGAAAACTTTTTTTTAATATACACACCGTGCCAGGACATCCAGATACAATCTGTACGCAATCCACGCTTTCTCATTTGACTCCCCGCTCCTCTTCCAGGGTGAAACGTGCCAGGGCAGCGTACTCCTCTCCGTCCGGGAGCATCCAGGGACCGCCGTGATCCACAGACGAGACTCCTCCCGCAGCTCTCCGCTTCCCTTCCCTCTTCCCGCTCGCCGCCAGACTAAACACCCTCGCTCGCCGACTCCAGCCTAAAATCCTCCCGCAACTTCACTCCCAACTCCTCAGACAAAGCTTTTTGCCCGGCATGTGCTGAGCCCCGTCCAGCCAATCAGCCCGGCGGGGGGAAAGCGCGGCCGCCCCGCAGCCCTGGGCGCTGAGGCGGGGAGCGGGAGGGGGAGACCGGGAGGGGGAGACCGGGAGGAGGGGACCGGGAGGAGGCAGCGGGCGGGGGGACCAGGATGGGGGGACCGAGAGGAGGGGACCGCAAGGAAGCAGCGGGAGGGCGGAGGTGGGGGGAATGACTCCTCCGCCAGTCCCGGTGTGCCGCCGTCAACGGGGGGGAGGGTGGGAGGAGGAGGGGAGAGGATGGGAGGGGCAACAAATGATTAAAGGGCAACTTTAAATCAACTTCTCTCCACCACCACCCCCGCGCTTTCTTTCAAGGTTGGGGTTTTGGTTTTTTGTGTTTGGTTTTTTGTTGTTTTTTTTTTGTGATTTTAGTTCTTCCCCTTCCTGCCACTAAAAATGCAATTGCGCTGATCGTTTACATACTTTTAGGTTCCCTTGTTTAACTAACTGGGATCTTTTTCGTGCATTTGCTTAGTAAATGAGCTGGGGATGACGTCTCTCTAACTCTGCCTCAGGAACGTTTTCTTGCTTCTCATTTACCTATTACCCGATTTTCGTCAACACCGGTGCTCCTGCGCGGAGCACAGACAGATCTCCTTCATTCCTTAAAATCTATCCCTCCTCCTTCCAAAGTCAGTAACATTCTGTACTCTCCTGTCCCTTCCCGGGCTCCCTCCTGCAGCATTTCTCTCCTCAGAGCAGCTGCATTTGCCTGAGCTTGGCGCTTCTCTCTGTGCGTGTGTGCAATTGTCTCTGCATGTTTCTGGGCTTGCTTACTTGCTGTTCCTGTGGTGGTTCTTCAGATCTTTTTCATCCTAGTTGAAAAAAGCACTTCATGCTTCACCATGACAATGTCTGCCGAGTACACCTACATGCCAAGTGTTTTAAAGAAAAAGAAGCCACAAGATAAAGTGTTTGGAAAGGGTCAAATTCCCTGCCTCTTCTGGTACTGCTGAAAACTGTTTTCACTGCAGTGTATTTGCACACACAAAAAAAACCCCACAATAAAACTTATTATTAAGTCGATCCTGTATTTTGTGTACACTAAAAATGCTACAGATCATTCTGTGAGCGTCAGGCTGCACGCAGGTCACTGGTGTATTTTCACCCAGGAGCAGATATAGTCTCATTTCAAATGTGTATATTTATAATGTGCTTTCAGTTTCATTGTTTTGCGTTTGCTTTTTAAGTTTATCATTTTAGCCACAGTTTCGCCCTGCCCTGCTTTTCCTTGTTTTCTTGCTTTGTCCATGCGTCTATTGGTGTTGTCTATAATCATACCATCACTCTATTGTAGTGCTCTTCTCTCTTTCTCTTATGGTCACTCCCCCTGCCCGCCCAAAAATGTAAAAAGTAAATCTCAGGTTCTCCTTATTTCTTTACTCTCAGCAGAGCTCAAAGTTACTAAGAAGGTCTTGCTGAAAAGGAAAGCAGAGGAGGCTCAGCATGAACTCTGCTTCTTTTTAACATTCAAAAGCATTTTATAAGCCATTGTTTTTTTTTTTTTTTTTTTTTTTTTTTGCACAAACCAGCGCCGTGTGGCAAATTGTGCAGAATAGAAATGTCCATAATGAATGTATTTAGTACTGGGTCACGCTGATGAACATTCTGCCCCCATGAATAATACTGTTTTACAAGTTTGCAGCCCTTTCAAATTGCTGATCCCCAAACCCTATAGGCAAAATAGAAAAGCTAACACAAGCAACTGGGACTTTAGAAACCCATAGCCATCTGGCCTAAATCTCTAACAATTCAAGCCAATAATTATATCAATTCAGGCTTTAGTGAACTCCTTTGCAAACACCAAAAGAGCAAAGAAAGGAATTAGTAGCCATTCTAAGTTCTGCTGGAGAGAATTCAAAGATAATCTAATTCCATTAGTTCATGGACAGCTTTTTTGCAGATCTGATAAATCTTCCTAAAACATTTTTCCAAAACACCAGTGTAAACTCTTTTCTGACGATAATTGGGGAAATAAGTTCAATTAAATGCTGCTCTTAGTGTCAATAAAAAGTATTTTGTTGATAAAAGAAGTCACTGCCACTTTACATGATGAGTACAGGAGATGAATAATTCATAGTAAAAATAATTTGACTGCTTAAAACATAAAATGTTATATACCCTCTGAAATGATAACATGTTCTTGCAAGTAACTGTTTAGTACATTTAGATATGCAGAATTTTCTTTATGCAATTTTTATCACTTTTCAAATAGTAATTTCATTTCATCACATCACTCTTTCTCAGAGACATACTCTGTATATTAATAGATAACAGGATACCTACAGATAGGAATTAAAGTGCTTTGAGGCTTTTACCCTTTTTAAATTTATTTTGTGTTTTGCACCTTCACCAGCCAGGTTATATATAACATTATCACTTAAGTCCACACTGTCTTGCAACTAACCTTTTACACTCACAATGATGATAAGCTGTCACTAGCACAGTAGTCCTATAGAGAATATGAATTCTGAATTAAATGAAAAAAAGTATTAATTTTCTTCTCTTTTTTTTTTTTTTTTTTTTGACATTAATTTGAACCTACAAGTGAGAAGGAACACATCTTGGCATGGTTTGTCTAGGTGCAGCAATATTTCAGCCTGTGGCACTTCCAGAAGTGATACTTCTGTAGGGTGCTTATGAGCAGTTGCTGATCATAATCAGCAGAGGCTGATTCCTCCCGTATCCAGTGAAACAGTTTTGTCTGAAAGTCTCTTAAACTCCAGTCCACCTTTGACATGGCAGACTTCCCTTACAAAGGAAAGGGAGAGTCCCACGTGCAGCCAGCAGACACTTCTCAGGGAGTGGTATTGTGAATGCTGTTAGGCACGTGAGCGGAGTACTGCTGGCCTCCCGGAGAGTGTGGCGCAGATATTCCCACCTCATGGCTGCATTCACCACCATGGCTCTTCTAACAAGTTTCACTCAAATTCTCCAGCAATGTACCTGAGGAGGGAACACCAAATGACTTCTAACAGCATCTCCATTTGCCTACAGTACGACTTCAGCAACCACAGGCTGCATGGTGAATTAATGATTTTTTCACTTAGCTGAAAGTAGGTTTATTTCTGTGGTCGATAGACTTTAAAGTCTGTCTTGTTTCTCCGAGGAGTTTTATTGAGCTCTTAAGCATATATTTTCTTCTAAAAGTTACCAATCCTCCAGATGCACTGTACATGTGCACAACTTAGGTGACAGAGAATTTTACTTTGAAGAACTATTTTGAGAAATGGTCCCTCAGCAGGAATGGGAAATAGAAAAATAATTTTCTTAACAATGATAGAAGTACAGTGAAATTAGCAAAGTGACATTTGGTTCATCCCACTCCTTGCACATACACACACACATACACAAAGAGGTTTTATTCACTCTTGATATGAGTTATTGCCTTATATTACATCACGTTACAAAATGTCATATGCACTATGCTCCAGTGCACAAGACACAGCAAGATAAAATTTGATTTGACACCTGAGTAATGCATGTGAAAGACAAGTCTTCCTCAGTCAGAAGTGTATTTTAAAAGAACTTTTCCATCACAGTGAATGACAAAATTGGGGTCTTCCTTTCTCCATCTTTCCTCTCTTCCTCCTCCTCTCTTTCTCCCTCCCCTTCCCACCCTCTTCAAAAAGCTTGTTTACCGAGGTAAAACTAATGACAGGGCTCTCCCTGGTCTTCATGCTTTACACTTCCATCTGCTGCAGCATGAGTGCAAGGTGAGTGAAGAGTATCCTTGTAAGCAAACGAGCGTTGCTATTTTATACTCACTCTTGGACCCACAACTAAGCGGATCAAAGGTGAGCGTGATGCTGTTCAGTAGAGTGGGTGAATGGAGGCTGACATTCTGACTGGATTTTTTTTTCACAGATTCATCCACAGAACTCCTCACAAAGTAATGCCATTTGTCCAATCCACTGTCTCATTGGTCTCACACCCAAGAGGTTTTTCAGAACTGAGGGGCAGAGGCTGGATTACTTTAAGAGCTATTAAAGGCGGAATGGGTCATTGGATTATCAAATATGACCTCTGCATCACAGTCTTCTTAATTAAGCCCAAATACACTAGGTAGGATATATATTTTAACCTGTGGAATAATAAACAGTGTCCCTCAATCAGGCATCAGTTACCCGGTTTGCCTGAAAAGGCAGAGAAGTGATGATCAAGAACAGCGTCAGGGATCCTGGAAGGCAAATCAAAAAAGCAAAAAAACCAAAACCCTCTTGGTACTATCAGTCCTGAGCTCCACAAAATCTCTACAGTAATTACATACACATATACCTCTACCTGCTGAAGACACCCTGACTAACAGTTTCTGTTCCCAGGCAGAGGACTGTCCCTTGCTTGCAGTGTCGAGCATGAACAGTCTCAAAGGCCCTTGGTAGCATTTGGTAAAGCTAAAAGCTGTATCAGAAACAGTATTTCCTTGCCCAAACAAATGGTCAGTCAAAGCCCTGGAACAAAAGGCCAGGTACCCAGAACTAGGAATAAACAGAGAAATTTAGTTCAGAGCCTTGATCTATAATTTTCACTTCTTTTCAACTTGCTTAAAAAAAACCCTGATCATTCATTAAAATACATCAAACCACAGAATTCTATATGCTTGCTGATGGGTGAGATTTTTTTTTTTATGAGTTCAAAATTAGATTTTACATTATCATCAATCATCGTGGCAAAGGGCAGGGGATCATATTTTCTGCTACATGAATAAATTTCCATGGCAGTTTTGCAGTGCAGCATTGTGTATATAAATAAAGAGCAAGTGAAACCCGTCCATGTTCCATGCATGGATATTGGGTCTCTTTCTGAACCAATAAAACATTTATCTCTCAAAATTTTACCATGTGCAAAACAGAATAATGCTTGTGACCTACGGTCTACTAAATCTCTACTGAAAATGTATGTCTGTAATATATCACTGGATGCTTGTGAATTATTTTGAGGATTAGTTAATATGGCACAAGTATATAATGAAAATTCCATTGTTTGATCACTGCAATGCATTTGTAATTCTGTTTAGTTGTTTCCTTATAAAGTGTAAAGTAAAACACTAGATAGCTGTTCACCCAAAATTGCCTTTAAAAGCACTTTAAAATGTACTTCAGCAAATTGAGGTTGTGGGTATTACATATGCTTGGGATAAAAGACCCCTGTCAGAACCATTGCTTACTGCTATTCAGCCTTACTCGCTAGCATCCTTGCATTGGATTTTCCACATCCGTTTTTATTCCAGATGTTAATAAATTAATATATGACATGCTCTGGAATTTGAAGCACTTTATACAAATAAATTTGAAAGGCTTCCTCTGTCTTACACTACTGCTATTCTGCTTTGACAAAGTCTTGCACTTGCACCCTGAAACCACTACCCACGTATGATGGTATTTTCGAGGCCACTCTTACTTTATACAGAGCAGAAGGAGCAGCTGCATTTGTGATACCTTTTCTTCACCCAGGTGGGTTTTCCATCCAGGAAGGGGTTGAAGTTTGTAATGGATGTGAATTTAGTCAGGGCTGTAATACATACTTGGTCAAATTGTGACCTCAGCCCAAGCTTTTCATGGAACTGTAACTTCCTTCATTGCCCCTGGGAGTTTAAAAAAAGGAGCATAATTGCTGCTTCAAGTGTCTTCAGACCAGACAAAACACATGTTCAATCTTCTACTGACAGCCTAAGCCACAACATCCATATCCACTCACGTGTAGGTACAGCTGTTTATGACCAACATGCTCCAAGGACATGGACACTCTCCTGAAGGTGAAGGGTCCATCACCTTCAGCAGAGGCAGAGATCAGCTGCGTGCAGTCACAGTGGAGCCAGAGGCAACTCCAGAGTCTTTAAGACACTTTTTATTTCTTTTGGCCCTGGGGCTGATGGGAATCAACCCAATCCACAGAAGTATTTTGAACAGCTTCAGAGTTTAAATTGTCTTGAAGAGTGTGAGCTTCATGAGTGCAGAGATGGACACAAAGTCTTGCAACAAAGAAAGACACTTGATCATATTTCTCCAGAAATAGATGATCTTGGGCAAACTTTTCCTGGAAGGATCTGAACCTCTCTCTACTGCAGCATTTAGCAAGCTTGTGTTACAAAGGACTGCCCATTAAGGGACCCTTAATGCTCTTCCTCTTTTCAAAACCCCAGGCACAGTTCACCATCCATCCAGCCTGCTTTGTGACTAAGGACCAAATATGCTGTTTATGTTATTTTACAGCAAATATTTATATAGCACTCCACATGGGTATCTGTACTTTTTTTTATTCTTGATTTTTCTGGGAAAAAAAAACCACAACAAAACAGAGAAAAAAAATGCTCCCTGATCCAATGTCATGGGAAAACATGTAGAAATGTAAACCTGATGTAGGAAGCAGGCACAGTGGGAGCTGTAATGGGAAAAAGGCAGGCATGGTTTATCAGCAGAATATGTAACATACACTGAACATCCGGCTTCCCAAGTAAGTTGTTAACAGTGCTCAATACAAATGTTTGTCTTTAAAGAATCAGATGTTCCTCTCCTTTTTTTTTTTTTTTTTTTCTCTTTTCAATAGCTGCAGTATGGTAAAACTGGTGCCATAAAGTCATTGCAAGAGACAGCAAACAACTTTGTTATCATAATGGGCGCTTTTTTTTCCTCCTCTTTTCTGAAACAATGGCTCTAGCAGGTGGCATGTGGCTGAGACTGGGTCTATCACCATCTCCAGGGTGCCAAGACGTCCCTCAAAGTTTCTGTGGGAGGAATTTGTTGGTGGGATTTGGATTGTAAAGGCACGTGAGCATCTGCTGCCTGCTCAGTCTCATTACCATTGACACAATTAGCTCCTGCAGCTCTCGGCCAGGCAGCCAGAACAGGGATTCAATTTTCTTGCTTCTCTGACAATGCTCATTACCATGCATCTGAACCTATGGGTTCCTCAGCCTCCCAGTCCAGGCCAAGGGGCTGTGAAAACAGATCACACAGAGAAACACTCAGGGAAGGAAGAGCACATTGACATAATAGCTACCAGCAACCTAAAAACAACTAACCGCCTTTCACACAGTACCACTGATAAACTTTCAGTACTCATAGCAATGGCTATTTCCCCTTCCATGAAAGCCACTTTACTCCTGAAAACCACATTCTATGGTTTTACACTATCACATGCTTACTGTAAGTAGCTTAAAATCTTTTTCTGTGGAGATGTTTCTGAGATGTTAAGACAGCATTACTATTGTCCTTCCATACCCCCAACCACTTGCAAAGTTCTGACAAGCTTTTTCTTTCTTTTTTTTTTTCATTATGTACAGGAAAAGTCCATTTTCCACCTTTGAATTCATTTGGAAACCAGACTAAAATGTGAGATTTTTGCTCCTTATAGTATCATGGAAAGTAGAGTTTAATGACATCTTTCTCTGGCAGCCACAGCCTAAACAAAATGTTAACACATCTGCAGATAAAGACTTCACATTCCTCTAAGCGTCTTCACCCTACATAAAACTGCAATTATTTTGCATTTCCTTACAACGGATGCCAGGTAATTCCTCCTTTCTGGCCTTATGTCATTTTACTTCTACAATGTACCCTTAGCCCATAAATGGAAAATTAGAGAAGTCACATTTTTCAAGTAAATCACTCAGCTAAAAGCAGAGAGGAGGGGAAGGAGAAAGGGGGAGAGAATTTAAACCCATCTATCTCCTAAATATACGTAAAGGAACTCTTTCTCTGAACAAAGAAAACAGAAGACCTTCAAGGCCTGAATGTGCAATATCTTGCTGCTTTTGAATGCTGCATAGATAGCAATCTGTGACCTTACTGAAGAATATTAGATTGAAGTAGAAATATATTTCCCACAACATGTCTTTCCTGGGACTCAGCCTTTACCAGGACTTTGTAACACATGCAGATGGAAAAAATCACATAGAGCCAGGAAGGAGGCAGGGGCATGACATTTGCTTTCAGATGTTTTTAAAAGTCAAGGAAGTGATATTGTTTCTATAAATCATTACTATAGGTTTATTTTCCTCTATGCCCTTGCTGTCTTGTTAGACAAAACATAAGCTTGGCATCCTCACTGCTCAAGGCTAAAAAGAAAGCAATGGTGGCATTTTTAGTAAGCTTCCCAAAACGATGACTGTCAAGGGTTTTAATCCCAGGTTCCAGGCAGCTCTGTAGCTGGACAAGCCTGGAGCACTGAGGAGAGGAAGGACCAGGGCTGTGTCCCGTCGGCATGTCCAGAGCTCAGCTTGTTTGCAGAACTGCCCCAATTCCCCTGGCTTTGTCATGGAAATGGGAACACTGAAAGAAGAGTCTATTATGTAAAATCACAAATTCTATTATATGGTTTTAAGTAATTGTTTGCTGACTGTTGTCATGCACATGTGGTTTGTTGGAAGTTGATGTAATCATTTTGGCAAATTTCCACCAGCAAGAATCAGCCGGGGTGAACTCCTGAATCAGCTGCTGTGGGGGTTCATACTGTGCAATGAATGGGTGAAAGACCAGCACAGACACACTTCAAAATTAATTTACGCAGACCCATTTTAGGAGTAGACCATTATGTTGTAACTGTATGAAATGCATTGTGAACATATTAGCATTCATAAAATTCATTAGAAGCCCATTAGTTCAAATGAAAGAGTTCTGTTGCTTTTGTACTATTAACATTTTTACAGCCAGCAAAGAGATATAAAGCATATAGGAAATACAGCAAAAAAACGTGCTCTGTTTTTCTGGAGCCATTTGAATAAAGTTTTCATCCATCAGAAAGACTTTTCTTTCAATCAGACATCAATTAAAACAAATATGCAAGTCTGCTCCAAAATAACCTTAACTTACTGGAATGCATTCTCTCACCAGGCTGTGTCAATATGGGTACACCCATATTTTTCCCTAATTCTGTTGTCCAAAACATCTTTGTCAGATCCTGGAACACTTCAGTGTGATGCAATGAGGCAGAGAACCTTTATTTATTAATGGGTTTTTTTTCATAAATTCACTAAAATAGTAAATAGTAATACTGCAGTTAGTGAAAATTAAAGCTCAAACTGACATACTTTCCAAATATATCTGTGTAGACTTTTCACTGAAACAAACTGAAAGGGTTACACATATGTAACATTTTTAGAGAAACAAGAAGTTCAATAAAAAGAACTTTGTAAAGAATCTCACTAAGCTGCTTCTGCTTTCAAGTATTTCTAAATGTTGTTTGTGGGTGCTATCTCTTTGAGCATCCATGCTATTAAAAAAAATGGTCTTTTGCTTTGTCCTTCCACAGACTTCTGTCACAAAATCACGCTATTAAGCAAATGCAGAATAAATCAAGCCCACACAGTACAGCATATGGATAGCTTCCATTAAAGAAGTTCAATATATGGATAAAAGGAAAACTTGATAAAAATAAATGTCAAAGTGGATCTGTATATCCCTACCAGGATTAAGTGTTGCACAAGTTAAACTCCACGGCAATTGCTAGGAGCTGTTCTCCTAGGCATGTTGTTTAAACACTATTTTTGTATATAGCTTCTATAACTTAGTTCATTTTTGTTTTGTTTTTTGAGTACCTAGGTAAAGAAATGGTTCAACAGCTAACCATAAAAATCCCTCACAATTTCTCACTTGAATTCTAAGAGCTGTAAAACCAATTGATAAATGTAAAAAGCACATAATAAGAAAGCCTCAACATTTTGACAAGGGTGGGGTTTTTTCTTGTTAACTTTCTTTTATAATTACTTCAGATAAAACACCTGCTCTGATATTGAACCAGTTGAGTAACACACAAACTGTTGTGTGTGCTACAGAAGTTGACAGCATGTATTTCCCCAGGTCTGCTGGGGTTTGAAACCTTTTTCTTAAATAATGATTATTACTTTCTTTAGGGATCACATCAGCTCACTTAGGGATGTCAAGGGACCTTTTCCTAAGCTGCCTTTAACACCAGTTTTGATTACAGTTAGCAAAGATGAACTCCAATCTCTATTGATTTGAACATGATGACAAAGATACCTGTTGACTTAGGTATTTACAGGCACAGATGAATTAATGGTTTAATTTTAGTCAAAATGCAAATGACTGAATCCAGATCAAGTATAAAGAAAACTAGATCATATGAAAATCTCATATCTGCAGCTAATAATATTTTAAGAGGTTAGTTCTGGAAGTTACAATTTATATATCCTGTTAGCTAAGTTCTATTCATATTCTCTTTCTGCTAACCACCCAGGTCAAAGAGCATTTGGCCACAAAAAATACTTGATCCATTACTAATTCAACATGGTTATGAGTCATAACTAGTACTTCAAGCAGACATTATTCTCCTAACTACTCCTCAATCTTCATTTGAGTGTCTGATGGCCCGAGATGGTTAGATTTACCTGTGCCTTTTGGGAGTTCACTGGTTTCTTTCTGGCTTTGGTGGATGTAAAGGTCTGTCTCTTTCTTAACCTTCATTTAAGTGGAGTAAAGATGAAAATCTGGAGGCTGCAGATCTTCTGTTTTTCTGGTTTACCTGAATTATATATATTAACCAACCTGAATGCATCTGCAATGTCCACCTCCCAGAATATCTGCTACTGGGCCAAATTCTGCTGTCACCAGTGAGTGCCTGAGGAGCAGAAAGTCCCTGCTTTTGACAGGATTAAAAGGAGGAGATGAAATCTTTCACTATGTGGCTCCTGACATGGGCCACATTCACTTCTCATTTGCCCTGTGAGTGTAACTGAAGGGAAATCCATGTTTTATAAATGGACTTACTACACAAAAGAGGTGTTTGCACTGTAACAACAATAAACCACCAGAAAGAATATGTCTTTGTGCAGAAATAAAGCAGGAAATAAACTTTTAAACAATATAGGCCCCATCCATGTGGAAAAGACAACAAAATTATTGAACTTTGTTCTTAACTAGCATATCCATATTTATGAATTGAGGAGGATACTTCAGAGATATTTCCCTTTGAAAATTACTAGCCCCAGTCTCTGTCACTACATTTAATTTATGATGCCCCAAAATCACAACTTATTTATTTATTAATAGATATCCCACAATGGGATAATTGTGAATTGAGTTTCCTGGAGCTGAGCACCCTGGAGACTTTCACTGTACACAGAGAGAAAGACTGGAGAGGGAAAGAGAGCATTTCTCTGATACCTCATCATTAGTATTTTGTAGGGCAACCAATCTACTGTAAAATCTTTTTGCAGAATAGAATCATTTTATCACTTATGGATTTTATTATATGTGCTTTCTTCCTAACATAGTAAAACCATTAAAGCTTGGTGTATTTTACATCAAATATATGTACTGTACATTTAAAGTAAGAATCATAACTACCCCAAGAGAAAAAAAAAGTAGAAGAGAATAAAAGTCTTCCTTGAACTAAAGACCTATATAATTTTGCATATGAATCATATAAAGTCAGCCTGACTTTCTTAACAGATAAGTGCAATTATGTTATCTTTGTCCTGTCCTTCCTAACAAAAATTCCCCCAATAACTTACTCTTATTAAAAACTGGAAAAAACCCTTACTAATTCATAGCAGTTTTCAGTTCTCAGGTTCCCAGTTGGTATGTCTACCAGAACTTAACTATATGGCAAATGCCATTTCTAAGGCTGACCCTGTGGGGTTATGCAAAATTGTGCTCCCAGAATTTGTACCACGTACTACAGTGGTCAGGGACTGACAAATCCCAGACAGAAAACGTAGAGACTTAAAGTTCTCTCTCAAGCACTAAGTGTTTCCTTTGAGGGGCTTTGCTTCTGAATACTGTGTGCTGCATGAGGCAGGCACCGTGCAGTATTTTGCAACTGATATGATCGTAGATAGCTCCCAAAACTGTTGGTTGAGTCAGTTCTTTCAGCAACTCTTTCTGCTTTATCAAATTAATACTGAAGTGTCTGATACACTCAGTTACTGTCTAACAATCAAAGGAATTTACTCTTAGTATACTTCTTTCTGTAGCTAATCAAACTGGGAAAGAAACAGGATTACATTCGTTTGGTGTATGGTTTGTGCTGGTTAAACCATCCCTAAGAAGGAATACTTCTTTCCCAATAAATTAGATTTTTTTCTTCCCATCCCACATGAATTTCCACACATTCTTCTAAGTATAAAAAATTATTAATTAAAGCCACTGACCATTCCCTTAGCCAGTCTCTTCTGCTAAATGACTTCAGTGAATCTCAGCCTGTTCTGTGACTTACAGGGTGTTACAGGACATAAATGCTACAAGCAATTGCTATGGCAGGAACAGAGAATACCTAGATAGCTAGATATGGACATCTGCCTTGATATGGAAAATCCATATTAAAAAAATCTATGTATCAGTCTTGTCTATGATATTTGAGGAAAAAAAAAAACCAGTATTTCCTTTTCCCATTATAATCACTGTATTTGAT
>VYZU01069945.1:0-78695 GCA_013401355.1 Ceyx cyanopectus
AGCATCAGCGGGTTCCCCTGGTCCCCCGGACTGGCCGGAGAGCTGGTAACGGGCTGAGGACTCGTTAGCACCCGAGTAACGTGCGTGGGAACCTGGAGGCTGAGCGAGGGAAACTCGCTCTCCGCTCAGATGCCCGGTGAGGAGACCAGTGACCCCCAGTCAACACCCTGACCCTCCCGTTAGGGCCGAGAAAACCGAATTCACCGAGAAAACAGAATTCACGGGTTAAAAAACAGAATTCAGGGGTAAATCCTAATGTCCCGCAGCGACCCTCACGGAGCCGCCCCGTCTGCCGTCCCTAGCGGCTCTGTCCCCTGGTCCCGCTCTGCCCGCTGCTGTCAGAATGAAAGCGAAATAAAGCGCTGTCTTGTCTTAAGCAGCACCCAGGGCCCCGCTGGGCGCCCGTGGCGGAGTCTGCCGCGCTCTGATCTCGCTGCTCGCTTCCTCTACTCGCGCGTTTCGCTTGGAGCCGCTGCATCTGCGAGGATCTGCGGCAGCTCGGCGGGTGGCTCGGGCTCCCCGGTGCCGCCGCTACAGCCCGGCCCGGCCCGAGCAGCAAGGGGGGGCTCCCGGGAAGGGTCTGGGAACAACCCCTGCACCAACGGAGGGGTGTGAAGAGCGCGGGGAGGATATGGAGCTGGGACCCCTCCCACCCCGGGACCCTCCCACCCCGGGACCCTCCCACCTGGGGACCCTCCCCACCCTGGGACTCCCCCACCCCGGGACCCCCCCACCAGCCCGGCACCCTCTCCACCCCGGGACCCCTCCCCATCCCCGCACCCCTCCCCACCCCGGGACCCCCCCTCGCCCGCTCCACTCGCTGACGGCGGGATGTTTTGGACACGACAGCTCAGATCTCCCGGAACAGAGGGGCTGTCTGTCTGCCACCAGCGCCTTTCATCCCCCCTTTTCATCTGCCGTGTTTCAGGATTGTCTCCATCATTAATTAATCGCGGGCTGGCGGAACGGAGCCTCCGCAGGGCCCGTGGCCGCTTTCGGGGGGGGGCTGGCCCCGTTCCACGCCGAGCCCCCCTCCCCTCACCGCTCAGCTTCACTTTCTCTGAACATTTCAGCCAGTCACTCTCGGAGTTTTGCTTTCAGCAGCAATTAATCGTCAGCTGCCGTGTGCGAGGGGTCTCCACAGACCCGACGGCAGCTCCCTGCCCGTTCGGCGGGACGTGCCTGGTGGGCACAGCATCGCTCCTTGCGCCGGGCGCGTCCTGCCCCTCATCTCGCCACACCCGGGTCCAGCTGTCCGCGGGTCCCTCGGTAAGCGATGGGCACGGCAGGCTCCAGGAGTGAGGAAGGGACCGGGGACCGAGGAGCCGCAGCCCCCGGCCATGCTCGGGTTGAGCGGCTGCTGCAGACCAGGGGCTTGCACAGTCCCCCGAAAGCCTGGGCTGGGATGGCACCGCTGGCCGTGCCCGCTGCGGAAGAGGGCTGGGGTGAGCCCCGGCACCGGGGATACGTCCCCCCGTGGAGCCCAGCCCCGCACGGGCAGCAGCGGTCTGGATGTGCGGCTGTGGCAGGGCAAGTGCCATGTCTCTGGGGATCCAGGTGGGTCTTCGGGGCCGGGGTGCCCCAGGCTCCTTGCTCCCAGGTGGCTCCGCTCGGGCACGGAACGGGGCAGAGCTGCTGCTGCTGGAGGCAGAACGTTTTCTGGAGTTCTAAACAGCGAAATCTCAAGCGTTTAGATTTTTGCCATTTCTAAAGGATTATTTCTTACGTGGTCTGGCTTCTCTGCCCGGTGCACAGGAAGGATGCTTGAAAAGTGGCGTTTTGAACACTCCCTCTCAAACCTGCCCAGCTTCCCCCAGTCCAAAGCCTTTTTCTTCCTCATGACATGACCCTGTTTTCAGCACTTTGGTCTCCTGGCAGAGGGCGTCCCAGCCCTGGAGCCGTGCTGGGCTCCCAGGAGGGCAGGTGCCTGGCACTGCCAACGGGCACTGCCCCAGCCGCAGAGCAGCCACCAGCCCTTTGGTCGAGCAGGCTCAGAGGTGCTGACATCTTGTCAGCATTTTCTATTTCATATTTTTTGTTGTTCAGATTTCAGGTTGAAGCGTGACGCTGAATTAAAATTTTTGCCCTGGGCTGTCTGCAGGGCCTCTCGGCTGCTGCAGTGCCAGCATCTGCCAGGGAGACCCCCAGGTCCCGTGTCGGAGGGTGGGAGCCTCGAGCTGGCACTGGGCAGCAGAGCAGGGAAGGCTCCTGGTGGTTCCCTTTGCCAGCTCCCTGCCCATCCTTGCATTTCACCCCCACCCACATTGGTGCCTGGGGAGTGGAGCAGGTCCGCAGGGGAGGGAGGGTCCCTGCTGGGGTCTGGCTCAGAGATCAGCCTGATGCCAGCCCCACCTGGCTGCCAGTGGGTGGTTGGCAACTGCACAGCTGTGGCAGAGGGGGGAGGCCTGGGCAAAGGTGTGCTGGCTCTGGGCAGCCCTCAGAGATGCTCATCCCTGGAAACAGCAGCCACAGCTTGGCCCTTGCCAAACAAGACACTGGCTCTGTGTTCAGCATCAGCTGGGCCAGCAGTGCTGGGAGGTGGTGGGAGAAAGGAGCAGCCATCCCTCCCCCACCACCTTGGTCCCAGCTGTCCCTGGGGGTCCATCTGCAGCCCTGTGGGGGTTAACGAGGGCTCCCCTCCTTGATGGGTGCAGTGGAGGTGAGATAGAAAACTCTGGCACTGTGGTTCTGATTGGCATCTGGTCCTCACTGTTTTGGTAATATAACTTTTTTTTTTTTTCTCGTGTGTATTTTTTTTACACAGAATAGCAACGATTAGAATGGTAATTGGCTTCACTCTCACTAATTGCATTTCACAGCCAGCCTATTTGTAGTCCAATCCTTTCATATTTTCTCATTTCTAAACTATTCAACTAAGGTTTTTGCTTTTGGTTGTGGATTTCTGTGAGGTTTAAATAATTATTGGTTTTGGAAATGTGGAGGAGGGAGCATCTGGAGGAGGCGGTGGTGGGAAGTCCAGCTCCTTGGTGTGCACGCTGCAGTGGTGGCACCTGACACACCACATCACCCCTCACTGCACCACATCACCCTGCACTGCACCACATCACCCTGCACTGCACCACATCACCCTGCACTTCACTGCATCACCCTGCACTGCACCACATCACCCCTCACTGCACCTCATCACCCTGCACTTCACTGCATCACCCTGCACTGCACCACATCCCTCACTGCACCACATCACCCCTCACTGCACCACATCACCCTGCACTGCACCACATCCCTCACCACTGCCCTCTGACCTGCAGCCTGAAAGGGCGGCAGTCTGATTTAAACCTTTCAGTAACCCCACGATGTGGCTCCAGAGGTGGGTTTTGGGTCTGAAATCATGGAGTTGGCCAGCCCCTGCCCCATGGGTGGCATTCACCGGCCACAAACATCCCCATCTGTCACATCTCTGCCTCACACACACACCCTGGGCATGGAGCTCCTGATTCAGCCTGGTGCTTTATATGAAAAAATCATGTTATTTTTCTTCATATGGGGAATCTACAGATTCAACATGGGTAAGGGGCTGCAGAGCTCAGGCATGGTGAGAGCTGCAGAGGTGGGTGTGAAGCCCATGGAGGTGCCTGGAGTCAGCCCGAGCAGAGGGTTTCGCTCAAACTCATGCTCATTTGGAGGTTATAGATGGAGCAGATCCAGCAAAGCCAAGGTTGCATCACAGTCATCTCTAGCAGCTCCTCGGCCAGGAAGGACTGTGCCTTGGCTCTGCCACCCTCCCCTGTGACTCCAGCCCTGGATGAGGAGGCCACGCTTGGTCCCTGTCCCAAAATTCCGGGGGCATCCAGGGAAACTTCTGCCTGAAATGAGCCACAGAGCTGACACTAATAGAAAAAGACCACTAAAAAGCTCTGTGATATTCTGTTCTCCTGCTTCTGGTCCCTCTCTCCCTTTGTTGCTGCTGGCATTTTATGAATTATTGATGTGCCAAGGTGCTGCTGCTCTCCCGTTTCCTCCGCCGCTGCTCCCGCTGCCGCAGCCGGGCTGGACCCACGCCGGCTGGGGGTGGGCTGCCAGCACCAAACGCCCCTGGAGGTGGTTCTGTCCCCAGCGATCCCCAGCCAGAGCTGAGCACGGCCCCCAGCGACCAGCAATCCCTGTGTCAGGGCACAGACACAGACGGTTGGCACAGTTCAGGGCGTGACATCGACACAGAGATGTCCCGTGTGCTTCTCCACTCGTGCAAGGCTCTTCTCCAGCTCCTGACACGACTTCTGCTCATCCCCAGGTCCCTTCCCCATCCCACGGTGTTGGGGACTCCGTCCCTCAGAGCAGACGGTGCAGGGCACGTGGTGCAGGTGTGATTTGCTGACTGGGGGCTACCCAAGCCCAGATGTTCCCTGATGAAGCCCCACACCATCCTCATCTCAGAACAGGCTTGGGGGGCTGTCAGGAATGGTCGCAGGAGCAGCTGAGGGGACAGCTCTGTGTCACAGAGGAGACACAGGCTGGGATGGCCACGTGCCAGCCCTGAGCAAGTGCACACGCCGGGGTACCTGGGGAAGGAGACCTTCCACGGGGCATCGAACATGTGCCTCTTCCCCTGAGAGACCAGAAATGCTCTGCCTCTGGGGTTAATATTTAATGAGGCAGTTTTAGGACAGAAGCTGTGTGCTGGGGGATGGGGCAGGCCTGCTCTTCTGCTCACACAGCATCACAGGAGGGTCCCCAGCAACGCTGGCAGTGTCCACGGGGCTGGTCTCGGGGGATGCGGCTGTCGGAGGCAGTGGAGTGGCAGCTGCAGCAGCACGGGGACCGTGGCAGCAGCCCCTGCTCAGGGCTGAAGTGGGATGCAGGGGCCATGGCAGGGTGACAGGGTCCGTTCAGCTCTAAGCACTGCCACCACTCTGGGGTTCTCTTCCCAGGACTGTGGTGAGCTGGAGCAAACCTGCTCCTCGGGCTGCACCTCAGCTCCAGTGACATCCCGGGGAATGGCATCGATGTTCAGTCCCAGGGCCCCACGTCTCATGGACAATTTGCTCAGGTTTCCTCGGTGGGGGCTAATGTGTTTTCCATGTCAGTGTGCCCACACGTGGCACCCGGCCTGTCTGGCACGTGGAGCTGCTCGTGCTGTGTGCCTGGCTCACGTGCCCCGTTTGCGGGGGGCTGAGCACATCACCCCTGTCTGCTCCTCAAACAGCTTTGGCCTGGGCTGACCCCACATTTCAGTATTTCAGGCTTCCTTTTAGAGAAGGAAGCAAACAGCTCCTCCCACTCCAGCCTCTCTGACGAGGGAAATGTTTGCTCTATCCAAAGTATTTAAGGTTCCTTCGTTGTACCCCCTGCTAAAAAACTACTGGATAAAACCCCCCAAAATCTCCTTTTGGAAAGTCCAGAGTTTAAAGAAACATCTTTTCTTTTTTTTTTCTTAAATATTCCTTTCTGTCTTTAGACTGGAGTTATTTTGAGTTGTGAGGCATTTCCACTGTTGGCAGCACCAGTGCTCCCCTTAGAGCCAGGCCCCATCTCCAGCCCCTTTGCAACTGCCTCTGGGGTTCCTCTCCCAGCAAAGGGCTCCAGGAGAGACCCAAACCATGGTCCCTAAACCTCCTGTGGCATTGCTACCCCAAGGAGACCTGCACCCCATCCCCTGCTGCAGGGGGCACGATGCTTTGCTCTGGAGCAGAGGCAGCTGTGCAGGGACGGCAGCAGAGGCACCATGGAAGCTGTAGGGATGGGGAGCAGCCAGAGGCAGCTGCCGTGCTGGGGATGGAAGGACCCAGGGAGAGGCCCCTGGGTGCTGCCCACCCCTCGGCGAGTCCCTGCACCCGCTGCCATCACCGGAGCCCAGGAGTGTAAAACCACCCAGCAACAAACAGCACTTCGGATGGTTTTTCAGGTGTTTTTTTGTTATTACTACATCACCTGAAGGAGGATCTCAGAGTTCTGCCGCCTTTGTTGTTCTGGGGTTTTTTTGCAGGCAGAAAACAGCACTCAGCCCGTAATGTGGTGACAGTTCTAAGCTAATCTGTGTTGGCATCTGGGGAAAAACAGACATATTCTGAAACAACGGAGATAGCAAACTTTAACCATCGCCTCTGACTCGGCTCAGCACCCCACTGGCACGGGGCTGGATGGGAGCCGAACTGTCCACAGAGTCCTCCCGCGGGTGCAGAGCATCACCCGGCAGCTTCCATCGCTGCCAGGGGGGGTCAGCGCAGCCGGGACGGCACCGGCTCTGCTTGCGGTGCTTGTGCTCCACAGTCCTCTGGGGAAGCACTGGGGAAACACTGGGGAAGCACTGGGGCACTGCAGCCAAGCTCCAGCAGCCCTGGAGTGTGTTTGTCCCCCCAGCAGCCCAGGGCTCTGCCTCCCAGCTCCTGCCGAGGGGGCTTTTTCCCCGTGCCACAGTCCTACCTCCATCAAGATTCCCGGTGCTCTGGGGATCCAGCAGCAGGGCTCGTGCTGGGTAAACAGGAGCCCTGGAAAACCTGCAGAAGGCCTGTGCTAGGTGCACCAGCCTCGGGAGGAGGAAAATCAAAGGTTTCCCTGCAAATCGGTCTGCCCTACATCCCCTCTCCATTTTGATCTCCAGACTCATGCAAGTCTAAAAAGCAGGTAAATGGTGACAGTGATTAACCCCCCACCTGCTCCTCGGAAAGAGAACTCCACTCACCTGCCTGGTGGGAGCATCTCCTGCAACGTGAGGATGCAGGGAGTCGGAGCACCGTGGCTCTGCTGAAATCACAAATCTCCACCCTTCTAAAAGGGCACTGAAACCCTGAATTATCCGGTGCCCTTGCACTGCCCAGGCACTGCACCAGCCTGGAGCACCCCTAGAGTGGCTGCCCTGGGGGGCACTCAGCAGTTCTGAGACCACCTCTGCTTTGCACACTGCGTTTTCAGCAGGCAGGTTGAAGCCATTTACCGTCTGTCAGCGTTATTTTACAATAGCTGATCTGGATTTATGTAGCATTATTGTACATTTTTAATTCTCTTTGGATTTAAAAACAGTCAAAGTGTTTCGTTTTCCTTTGCATATTATTTTGCTGCTCCACATAAAACTCTGTTGAAGATGTTGTGACATGTATCTCCATACACAGCTCTACATTGGCTTAAAGAAAAACAGCCCAGATCACGCCTTGATGATGGAATAAATCTGTATCTAAAATTTCCAGAACTACAAAGCACAACTAGTGTCATTAAAGATGAATTTATTAATTGCTCTAAAACACTCTGTTGTGACAACAATGAATCCGTGTGACTGGAGTTAATTCCTTCTGTGTACTGGTGCAGCCAGGAGTTGGGACCCTCATCAGGGCCCTGCTGCTTCCCCAGGGCAGGGGGGGATGGATCCTGCCCTGGCAGGCGGGTACCCACCCACATGCCCACACCACCCCCTCCCTCCTGCACACCACAAAAGCCCCTGCAAACACCCCCCACCCCAAACCCCCCCGTGTCCCATCCCACCGAGCCCTCCCCCTCCTTTCCCTGCGTGCTTTTGTACTTCTGGGGGCTCCCCCCTCCTCCCGCAGCTCCCGGGATATCAGATGTGCTCCTATTGATTTCCTCCCTGCATTTGTTTTTGTTATTCATTATTAATGGGATCGTTTTTTCATCCTTTGCGCATGAAGGCAAATTTTGTGTAAAAATCAATTGAGTGAGCACCGCCAATGGCTTGTTTGGTTTTCTCTGCTTTCATCTCCTGTGCGCAGCCCCCGGGAGACACGGAGCAGGATATTAAGGAACAAGCACGGAATGGGGAAAAAAAAAATAATAAATCAATTGTTGGTGGTTCAGATCCCACAGAGAGGGGTTTGCTGGATGAACCTGTGTCTCTGCACTTGGGCTCTGCTGGGCATTTCCCTGCCCACCTCCCAGCTCAGCAGGTTTCACTTTCTCCTTCGTCTGGTCTGTCACTAAAAGGGAATTCCTTTTCTCATCAGGATTTTTATCTGACCTGTGGGTTTGTGCAGGTGTAGGTTGGGTGTGCTGAGGGATTACGTTCCCAGACCTGCTGGGCAGGAGAAAGAAAACGGAGAGTCCTGATCCTCTTGCGCCTGGAGAGACCAACAGGGCATGAGGTGGGGGTGGTGCTTTGATGGCAGCTCTTCACAAACCTGTGGCTCCAGCACCGGCCCTGCCCAGCCCGACCCAGACAGGACACGGCAGGCAGCCTTTGGCCCCGAGGTCCTGTATCATATCTGGGCAGATAAAAATCCTGCCCATGCAGAGGGAAAATAACCCCGGAATTTTCAAAGTGTGAAGCCTGGGCAAGGAGAGGCTCTCAGAGCTGTCTCCGGGTGGGGAGGAACCAGGAATAAAGGAGAGTAAGCAAGAAGGACCAGACACTTCAGCATGTCTGGAGGGAGTTCGTTTCTGTGCCAGTAATTGCAGGTTTGGACAAGCTCCTCTAAAGCTTGTTTTACATCCTCAAGCCATTCTCTGGACCTATGCAGAAGGGACAAATGCAGAATTGTCACAAAAACAGCAGATCTAGTCAGAAACAGAACAACTGCTAAAAAGTAAAACTGCAGGAACACCTTTGCCCTCACAAGAAGCATCCCGATCCGATTTCCCTCTCAACAGCGAACAGGGAAGAAGATCCTGACACCCCAGCTGTGAGCTTGCCTTACACCGGTGAGAGACAGCTTGCAGGAGCTAAGCGAGGCTCAAGACGGGTCTAACGCAAACTGGGGAGGATAATCACCCCGTTTGAGGTCACCTTTAGGAGATTTAAGTCATCTTCTGTTCCACGCTGGAAAACAAACGGCTTGTGCAACAGCCCTGAGTTGCGGTGCCCGCCCGCAGCGGCACTGCCCGCGTCTTGGGCTGGATCCCTCTTCCCCCTGCGACAGGGCTGCCCCCCAACCCCGGGGTGCGGGAAACTGGGGAGGTTTCGGAGCCCCGGTTCCCCGCAGAGGCAGCCGAGAGGCCGGCACTGAGCCGGGCAGCGCCAGACCGAGCCCCCTCCCTCCCCGCCCCGTCCAGCCGCGCCCGAGGGTCGGGAGACCCGACGGCCGCCGATGCCGGGGCCGGGCCGGGGTGTGCGGAGCAACGGGGGCCCCTGCCGGCTACGCACGGGCCGAGGGAAGGAATAGAAACGTCTCTTACCTGGGTTGCTTGTGTAACCCTCGCCCCCGAAGCCCCCACGCCCAGCGGCACCGGGCTGTGTGCGGGGATCTGCCGAGCTGCAGCCGGGCAGCGGGTGAAGGATGAACGGGTGAAGGATGCCGCCTGAGCCGCCTGCTGCCCCTTTTATACACTCAGCCGGGCGATTAATATTGCATCACCCTTATTTTAAATTTTCAGGACCCGCAATATAATGTAATGGCACACGGGCATTTATTATTAAAGGGCATTTGATTGGGAAATCATCGGGAGTGATTGGGAAAGCGCGGGACCGTCCTGGCTGACCGAGACCCGCGGTCAAGTTCTTCCCTGCCGGAGGGGAAGGGGAGACCCGGCTCTGGGGCTTGGGCTTTGTCACTCGTGGAAATGCTAAAGCCAAATATTCCGAGGAGGCTCGCCCTTCGATCGTTAATTTTTAATCGTTAAGGTGCTTCTGGGAATGGTAAATAAAATCCCTTTCCCCTTCTAAACAGCGTGAGACACGAACCCGCGATGGGTTTTATCGGGAGGAGGTTTTCGTTCCCACTCGACGGGCGGGACGCGAGGGGCTGAGAGGCCGGGGCGGCTGCGGGGGCCCGGGGAGGGGCGGGAGGGGGAAGCTGCTGCCGGGGAACCCTCCGCGTCCTTCCGCGGGCGCGGAGCGGGGCCGGTCCGCGGCTCCCATGGCAGCGCGGGGCTCGGCGGGGCTCAGCCTCGCTTCCTTTCCCGGGGCGGACGCCCCGCCGAAGGACGTTCGTTGGTTCGTTTTCTTCGGCGGTGCCGGCGCGGGGCGGCGAGGAAAGACGCGTCCCTTCGGGTTGAAAAATAAAGCTTTATTCCGGAGTGTGTGGGGACAGCGGCGGAGCTGGCAGCGCTCTGCGGAGGGACGGGACGAGGGGGCCGGCGGACCGACGGCGGGGAGCGGGTCGCGGCGGCTCTTCCCGGGAGTGCTCCCGTCGCGGCTCGTCCTTCCCGGCGCGGAACGGAGCCCGGGAAACCGCGGAGACCCCACGGCCGCGCTCCGCTCCCCGGCCCGGCCCCGCGCCCCGTCGCGCTCGGCTCCGGTCCCGGTCAGGGCGGGGAGGGGGGTCTCGGTGCCGCCCCATCCCGCCTCCGGGGCCGCGCCGTCGGCGGGTCCGGCGCGGGGTGGGCACCGTCAGTGCACCGCCGAGTACTTCATGCGCTTCTGCTTCTGGCGCTGGTTGCAGAACCAGACGCGCACCACGTTCTTCTTCAGGTCGAGCTTCTCGGCGATGGCGGCGATCTTCTCGGAGGAGGGCCGGGGCTGGAGCGCGAAGTACGCCTCCAGCGAGCGCTTCTCCGGGGCGGCGATGGACGTGCGCTTGCGCTTGCGCTCGGCGGAGCCGGGCAGCGGCCCCGTGCCGGCGGCGCGGTCTCGGTGAGCGGCCTCGGCCCCCTCCAGCCAGGCCTGGAGCACCGGCCGCAGCGCCGTCATGTTGTTGTGCGACAGCGTCAGCGACTCGAAGCGGCAGATCGTGCTCTGGCTGAGCGAGCCCANAGCGGGGGCGGCGGCAGCGGGGCGGGCAGCGCCGAGGGCTCGGGCAGCCCCCCGACGGCCAGCGAGGGCGAGAGGTGCTCCAGGAGGTCACCGCCGTCCAGCGCCGGGTGCGGGAGCGGGTGCGGGTGGGCGGCGAGGGCGGCGGGGTGCGGGAGGGCGGCGGCGGCGCAGGGGACGCCGCTCATGGCGGGGAAGGAGGTGTCCGGCTTGAAGGGGTGGTGGTGGTGGTGGTGGTGGTGGTGGCCCTTGGCGTGGGGGACGATGTCGACGGCGGCCAGAGCCTCGGCGCGGGCCAGCAGGCTCTCATCAAAGCTCCCGAATATATTGCCCTGCAGCTGCGAGCAAGAACGCGCATGGTGGAGTCAGTGGGGAATACTGTCATCTCCGGATGAAAAACCTGCCCCGGCACCGCGATTCCTCCTCAGAGCTCAGGTCATAAAAATTAATATGAAGGCAGCAGCCCCGCTCGCGCAGACGTGCGGATCAGAGACGGGAGCGGGAGCGGGAGAGGGGGGAGAGAGGTGCCGAGACGCGCGAGTGTTCTGGCGACATGAAAAAAACATTAAGCCGGTGCCTGTCAGAAAATGTGCCTTAAAGCGGTAATTATGCTTCATCTACATACCTGCGGGGCCGGGAGGCAAACTCTGCGCATCGCCTCGGCGCTGGAGTGCAGGCTGGAGAACTTGGGCTCCTGGAGGGCGGCGGGCATGGCGAACGGCTGCTTGGCGTTCATGGCCATCATCTCGGCGCACCTCGCAGGTAGGCAGCCCCTGACATCGGCTCGGGGTTGTCTCTCTGCCTCGCCGCTGCCCGAGTGAGCGATGTTCGATGGCAGAGCATCCCCTGCGCGCCCGCTCGCCCCCCCGCACCCGCTTCTTCACTCATCTTACACGCCGCCTGCCAGGAACGGGCCCCGCGCAGGCGTGATGCGCTGCGGGGCGCCGAGGGCAGCACGGGCAGAGCAAGGGGAGCGGGACGCCCCGGCCTCTCCGACCCCCGCCCCACCCTGTTCCCCGGCCCCTCCGGTTCCCCACCGCCCTCCAGCACCGCGCTCCGGAACGCGCCGTCGGGGCCGCGGGAGCCGCTCGCATCCCCGAGCCGGCCGGGCATCGCTGAGCCGGGCAGTCCCGGCTGGGAGCCCCTGTTCGGGTCCCGCTGACCCCTCCGTGCCCGCTGAGCCCAGCTCCGGGCCGGCAGAAGCGCCGAGGGAGGGAGGGAAGGCGGCAGGTCCCAAAGGACAGGGATGGGCAGGAGGAGGGGGCAGTTTCTCCGTGGCTGAAGCTCACGGGCTGAAGTTTGGACCAGAGCGACCATCCTTGCCCAGGGACCCTCTGTGTCTGTGCCCAGTCACGCTGCCCGTCACCCCTCAAATCCCCCCGTAGCCCCCCAGAACGTCTCCACCGCCCGGTCCGGGGGCTGGTGTCACCCGCGGGGGACAAACCAACCGCACAGCAACAGGAAAACGCCTTTCGTGTTTGCTCTGTGACTGACAGACCCCCAGCACCGCCGGGGTGTGACAGGCTGTGCTCAGCCGCTGGGGGAGCAGGACCTGTCCCCGCTTCTCCAGACCCCGAGAGGCGAGCTGGGGTCCAGACTGCCCAGCACCACTGCTCTGGCACCCAGTCCTCTCGCACGCCCCGTTAATTGCCACTCGGGGATCCATCCTGCATCTCTGAAAACGGAGTGGCGGAGCCAGCCCCATAAAACCCAGGTGCAGGGAAGAATGTCCACCGAGGAGCTGTTTTTCCTAGGAGATGGTGAGAAATCTCCTGCCTGGGTAGAGCACGAGGCTTCTTCAAGGTCCCTGGTGCAGCTTCAGGTTCCGGAGAGGCTCTGGGATCCCAGCCCGGGCGGTGAGGGTAGGACTAGAGCTGCCCCACGCCCACCCACCCCCTCGCTGGAACCTTTCTCAACCCCGTGAAAGAAATCCTCACGTACAGGAGAGAGAGCAACCTGAGGGATGCTCAGAGAGCTATTGTGGGCTGGGACCACCTTGAGAAAACAGACAACCCCCCCTAACACCCCGAGAAAACCCGCCCTGGACCCGGCACAGTTCTGCTGCTGACTGGCAGGTTTATTTTCCCCTTCTCCCGATTTTCACACACGTTCATGCACTAATAGAGTTCGACGGCCCGGGGATGTAAACATTTTGCAGGCGTGACATTTGAAGTTCTTAAACAACAACAACAAAAAATGAGCTTAAAGTTTCTAAAGAGTTTTGTGAGCCTTAATAAATTCCGAGCAGGACCCGGAGGAGCTGCTGTCTTGGTTTCCTGACAAACGCATTGAGCTTGAAGTGCTGGCCAGAGATGAGAAGAGGCACCAGTGACGGACTAAAACGCCTTTGGCTGGGGAAACGTGCACGGGCTGAAGATGTGACATCGCTCCTCTGGATCTCCGAGCAGCTGCGAACACGGGGTCAGCGACAAAGTGAC
Source organism: Ceyx cyanopectus (assembly GCA_013401355.1). NCBI lineage: Eukaryota > Metazoa > Chordata > Aves > Coraciiformes > Alcedinidae > Ceyx > Ceyx cyanopectus. Next base: position 13,030 of record VYZU01069945.1, read on the forward strand.
CCCGCTTCAGCGTTCAGCGAGATGCGCAGCCTGGCGCGCACAGCGAGGTCTTCTCTCCCCGGAAGATGCCGGCGGGACGATGCTGTGCGGAGAAGAGCTCGTGTGGGGGTCCAGCAGCCTGTGCTGGGAGCGGGGTGCTCCGCGCAGAGGGGGTGACTCTACCCGCGGACCGAACCCCGCGCATAAGGGGGTTTGCGGGGGGGTCCAGTCCCGCACCGCCCCCCGCTCGGACTCTCCCCGAGCAGCGGGAGCTGTGCGGGGACGGGCGGGGTCAGCACCGCGGACAGAGCCCGGCTGGGGCGGTCCCGTGCGGGTGCGGGCAGGGGTGCGTGCGAGGGCGATGCGGGGAGAGCAGGGGCGCGCCTGCCCCGCACCCGCCGGTGTCCCCCGGGAGCAGTGCGGGGTCGGGGTGTGAGGGAGGAGCTGGCAAAGCAGCCCCCCCGTCGAGGGGAACCCAGCGCGTCGCGGCCAAGCTCCCGGCCCTGATTTATGATAAAAAATTTAAAGGAAATCATGTATATTTCAGAGGGCCTAAATAGCTGCATGAAAGTTTCATCTGAAGTGGCACCATATTTATAGGCAGCTCTGCTGTGTTGGAAGTAATTAATAGAGGGATAAATTTCAGGCCTTTGTTTTGATTTTACTCCTCTTTTTACTCAGAGCTGTCTGGTTAACACCCATACATACGAGGATGCACATGGGGAGCTGGGAACAAAACCCGAGGTGGTGCCAACTCTCCCCCCCAGCCCCCCTCTGAGAGCATTTGTATGGGGCTGGAATGTTCTCCCATCTCCTGCTGGGGATTTTCCTTCCCTCTGGAGCGAGGAGGTGTCTGACACATCGCCCACCTCCTGCCCCCCCATGCCCTGTGAGGCCACCTGTGCCACTGGAGGGTCCACGGTTGGGTTTGGGACTCGTGTCATGGCTCAGACCCATCCTCTGCCACAGCCCACCCCGGGACACCCTGTCAGCCTGTTCTACACACAGCCGACCCAGAGACACCCTGTTCTACACACAGCCCACCCTGTCAGCCTGTTCCACACAGGCCCCTTCCCTCCCTCCCGACAGCAGCTGCTCCGAAAGAGCCCGGTCTGGGTAATGTAGCTGCTGATCTCCCTTTAATTAAAGCTGTAAAATATTGATGTCCTGGCCCTGTCTGCTGCCGTTACACCTTACAAACAGAGGAGAGAAATCCGAAGGATAAACAATAACACGTTAAAAGAGCCCAGATGGTTTGCCATCAGAAACTATCTGCAGACTCAAAGGTGTCACTGCAATGGATTTCAGAGATCATTCACCTGCTGATGAATAATTGATGGTATTTCTGGAATGAAAAACCCCACTAAACCTATACCCTGATGAAATATCACTAGTCAGTCATTGAAAATCTGAAAGTAAAAGTCAGATTAAAAGCATGCCCTGTTTTATTCTTTGTCTCACTTCAAAGATTGCTACACGTTTTCCTCGTATATAAACTCAGTTATTTAGAATTTAATTGGAAGCCCATCACATTCAGAGTGCTGTTGATGGTCTCTTCATCGTATTAATTCAATTTAGTTTAAAAATGACATAGTGAATGCTTGCACAGGACTGATGGGATGATTTGCCTTTCCTGTGTGTCTGAGAGAGAAACCCCATTTTTCAGGTTTGGCTCAACCTTCCTATGGTTGATTTCTGTGAGAAAACAGGCTGGGCTGTGGGGGGAGAATGATGGGTGCTGGCTGTGGAAGGCTCCCACAGACCCTGGGCTCACCCAGCACATCTCTGGTACCCCAGCAGCCCGAGCCTCGCTGCACCCAGGATGATGTGGCTTGTTCCACTGCACAATCTGATCGAGGAAATATCTAGGGTTACCCAGACAGTCAATTATTCATCAGCTAAACGGCCAAGCATCAATTACCTGGCTTGATTCTCTTCTTCATTAAGGAGATTGAGGAGCCCAACTTAACGAAGCAAGAAGAAAGTTGCTAAGCTACAGGAGGTGCTGGGCTGTGAGGGAAGGGGTCTGGCAGCAGGAAGCCCCTGAGGCTACAGAGTCACCCAGAGCACCCCTGCTCCCTGGCAGGGCTGGTGGGAACGGGGATAAACAGAGAGGCAGGACCACGCTGGGGGGGACAGGGACAGGTCAGCTGGGTGTCTGTCTGGAGAGAGGGAAAGGTGCTGTAATCAGGTTTTGAAGGAGAACTTGAAGGGTTAAAGTGAGGGGCCAGGGAGGGACCATCATCAGTAACTATTTCATGGAGAAAACCTGCAAGTGTCATCACTGCAGAGCTGCCACTCACAGAGCTCCTCAGGCAGGCCCCACAGCAGGGAGGCCAGCAGGTGGTTTCACACAAAACCCCATTCCCACTGCTCCGTGCCAAAGGGGCAGGTGGAGGGGCTCAGCTGAGGACCACTGCAGGCAGGGGGAAAGGGGAGATGGGAAGGAGCTACAGGAGGGGGGTCCCTCCAGCTGCTGTGAGGGTGACCCCAGGGTGTGTCTGACAGCCACAGGGATGAACTGTGGAACCAAATCTCAAACCAGAGTGTCCCTCAGTGCCTGGTGAAGCTGCAGCTCCTGCCACCAGCTGGGCCAGGCTGTGCTCTGACACAGAGGGGAGGAGGTTTGGTGCTGGTGCCAGCAGGTGTGTTTTGGAGAAGCAGAGGAGGATCTGTGGCCTGGGGAGCTGTGCTGGCCCAAAGAGCCAGGCTGGTGAGGGCTGGTGCTGGTGCCTGAGCTCTCCTCAGGCAGGGCAGGGTGCACCCAGCTGTCTGACACAGGGCAGAGCAGGCTCAGAGACGACCCCCAGCACCCACCCAGGGAACAGAGAAGTCACATCACCCTGCAGTGGCACACATAGCTCAAGCAGAAGGGCATCTTACCCCAAAAATTGCTGGTGCCTGGAAGGGAATAATGGCAATGAATTCCAATCAGAAGCTGAGTGTGCACAGTGACAGGGCTGCAGACACCCTCCAACCATCCAGCCTGCCAGATCTCTCCATCATACTGGGGCAGAGGGAGCAGCAAAGACACAGCATTCCATGGGACAGGAGCATGTCCTTAGTGAGCACAGGCTGCCAGCAAATAGGTGTCTCCTCACTCTGCTAGTGCACATCCCTGTGCCGTGCAGCTGCACCACCAGCACCAGGACCAGGACAGTGCCCCAAGCACAGGCTCCCTGGCTGGCTCCGTGCCTTGGCTCTGCCCCACGTCTGCTGGGCACACCAGCCCTCCCTGGGAGTCCCTGCTGGTGACGGTGCAGTTCCACACTGGTGCAGCACTCACACCCTTGTTTCACGTCTCAGGCAGTTGGAAGGCTGATGCAATCTTAATCCTGAATTTTTCAGAAAACAAGGTTTTGATTTGAGGTCCCAGGAACGCCAGATGCCAGACAGTTCACGCTGACTGGGAGGTTTTCCTTGTACTTGTTTGTAATGTGCATGAATTATAGAACTTGCTGCTTGTATCATTCCCTGGAATTAAAATTGAAACAAAGGACACATCGGTGCCTGTTAAAAATAAACCCGATCTGCTCCTGGAGGAGACAACAGCAGCAGCACCACAGCTTTCCAGGGGCTGCAGAACAGAGCACTTGTCTATCAGGCATCTCTTTCTTGTTATATTTACTCCTAATGCTAGAAATACATCTAAACGTAGTCTAGCAGGACTCTGTTCCACCAGAAATTAATGAGGAACAAACGTTAATTATTCATGCCCTGAAACAGTAGGTCTGCTAATGTTTTTTGTTAATCAACAAGTCCAGCAGCTGCATCTTGGTCAGGGCAGTGCTGGGGAGGGTGGGCAAAGCAAAGCAGTTCCTGCTGCCCCTCTGCCCAAAGCTGTGCCCTCAGCTTGCACCTCTCCCCAGCTGGGTCCAGGACTCTGGTGGCTTCTACTGCACCTGCTGTGGCATCGCTGGGCTGAGACCCTCTGCTGCACATCAGCTGCAGGCTGCCTGCTCCAGTCTCCAGTGAAGGAGCTATGGGGAGCTGCTGCTTGGCTCCCCGGCTTTGGACTCAGCCTTTGGCGGGGAAAATGGTAAGGGAATGAGACAAGGATAATGAAAACCCAACCAAAGGGAAACAGAAGAGTTGGGATTCAGGCCCAGAGCAGCTGAACATTTGAACAAAACCTGCACTGGATGCTCCTTTGGAGGTCAGGGGGTCACTGTGGGGCCGGGGCCAGCACTGCACTGGGATTCCCATCAGAGGCAGAAATAGGAACTGGGGACAAGTTCTAGCCCTGACTTTTGACGATGGGCATCTATCTGGGTGGACGTCATGAGTGGAACCTACAAAAATATTGCTGTTTAGATGTCTGCCTAACAGAGCACTATTAAAAATTAATGGCTTTGTTTAGAAAAAAATAATAATTTAAAAAGCATAATTAGAGAACAAGTTGCTTTCAAACAAGAGCTTGAAATGTTAAACAAAATTATACATATATTTCATTCAAAGGGGCAAAGATGACACAGCCAAGAACGGACTCAGAATCCTCCTGCTTTGCCAAAATTTGGTGGCCTGAAGGTATTTTTCCATTTGCTGTGAAACAGTTTATTGCTTGGACAGTAGTGGAGCCAGGACTGTTCTTTGTGCACTGGCACAGAGACTCTGAGACATGCTCTTCAGCACGGGCCCTTTGTCCCCAGGGCCACACAAAGGAGCACGGGGAGGAGAAAGTCACCACCCTGCAGTGCCCAGCAGAACACAGCGAGGAGGAAACTCTGCTAACGCTGCCAGGGAAAACAGTTCAGCAGCTTCACACTTCGTTCATTTCATGTTTGCCATGCTGTGCTCATCACCCATGAACCAGTAAGAGTAAATACATATATTTTTACACTTGGGAAAATATTGACAACCTTTCTGTTTGTTTGTTTCGGGGGAAAAACCCCACAACACTTACAAACTTCAGTCATTTCAAGATTTGACTGTAGTATAAAATCTCTCTCCATGTCCAGCACGGTTCAAACCTTCATTAGAGCTACTGCATCTTAAAACTAGTCCAGGAAGGCCCAGCTGCAGCAGGTGAAGAGTTTCCCTCCCGGGACCCCCAGACAAGCTGGTCACCAGCTCATGCCCAGACCCAGCATTTCTCTGCTCCAGCTGCCCTAACAAAACATTTTCCAGCATCTGGGATGAGGTTTGAATTTGCTGCAGTGTGACCCAGCACCGAGGGCTGGGGGTCTCTCCAGGAGTGAAGCTTTCCTGGGGTCTGCACCCCTGTGGTGGCCGGTGCTGCTGGCTGGGGGCTGCAGCTCGGTAGAACCGCCCAGCCGGGTGCTGCTGCAGCTCCCGTCACCTTAACGCTCCCTGAAGCCTTCATTAAAGTTTGAGCTGCAAAAGCAGCAGCGGAGGGGTGGAGAGGAGCCCTGTCACCCGGCGTTACCCTCAACCCGCCCGCGTCGCCGCCCCGGGGCTGTAATGGAAGAAGCCGGGGGAGGCGGAGCGGGCGACGGACCCTCCACGGTGCCAGCGCGGGTGGCGGCCGGTGCCCGCGGATCTGGGCACGGTGACCCTGCCGAGGCCACGGGCCGGGCGGGGCCGTCGGGGCGAGCTGGGCTGGCTGCCCGCACACCCCTGGCACCGCTACCCGCACATCACTGGCACGCTGTCCGCACACCGCTAGAGGCACCCAGTGCCAGTCCAAGGCACCCAGCGCCAGCCAGGGGCACCCAGCGCCTGCCTGAGGCTCCCAGAACAGGCTCCGTGCTCAGTGGTGCCGCCTGTCGCGGGAAGGCGGCTACTGCTGCTGCTGCTGCTGCTGCTGGTCCAGGCTCTGCCCAGCGCTGGGACAACCGCGGGAATTGCCTCAAGTCAGCGCGGGAGGCACGGCAGGGACAGGAGAGAGACAAGGGCAAGGTGCAGGCAGAGGCAGCGGCCCAGATCCTGTCTGAGCGCAGGTTCAGGGCAGCGAGAGCGGCTGCTTTGCCCATCTGGTGCCCACCCCTCTACGTGGGAAGGGCCCCAGCAGGGGCTGTGCCAAAGGTGCCCGGGCTGCTGTGAACGCAGCAGCACAAGGTTTGCAGCCCTGGGTGAGGCTTCGCCCCAGATGGGCAGCCAAAGGTTTTGGGGTGGCATGAACCCGTGAGGAGCAGTTCCTTCCCCCACTGCCAAACCTCAGGCAGGGATGTATTTTGCAGCACAATTAACAGTCTCTCATCTCCCTGTCACATCAGTCTCCACCCCTGAAGCTTCCACGACATATAAATACAGCCTGAAAATACTTTCTCACAGGCCTAGAGGTGCTTGCAGTTGTGTGCTGCTTTACCCTGAGTTAGACTCAACTCCTTCTTCCACCCCAGAGCCACCAGCAGCTGGAAATGTGCTTGCTGAAGTTCTCCACACTCTTCCTTGACCCCCAGATAACCCAAAGTCACTCCCATTAAAAAAGGAAAAGAAAGAGTGGATGTAACTGTTGTCTGACATATCTTTAGCCACCAGAGAGCACACCGAGGTATGTTATGTTGAGTTGACTCCAAATAATTTTCACATGAATTACTAAAGTGCCAGAAATGTATAATTTATCATAATTTAAATCAGAGTAGAAGTGGTTTAAGGTTATTGGTGCAAGATGCACAGCCGAGGCTATAATTAACTCAGAAACATCACAGAGTGTGGTGCTCTCAGCAGTGCTGCACCCACAAGACCTGGCACAGCAAGACCACTCAAAAAAGGGGTTCTACACCTAAAAAAAATAAGGTGATCACCACCCCAGAATCAAACCCCCAAGCTGGGCAGTGACACTGGTGCTCCCTAGCTCTGGGGCTCTTCCCCACAGCTACCCAGGTTCTGCCCGGGGTCCAGACACATTTTTCCCTATTGAACACTTTTTTCTGACAAAAAGTGTGTCACGTGACAAAGAAAAAACCCAAACCCAATCTTCTTGTTTTTCTTTTGTAGGAAGGAGGAGGAAATCTGGGATGAAACAGGGTGCTACACAGCATGGAGATGTCTGAAGTGTCCCATTGCCACCTCTGATGAAAAATTATCATTGCAGAGGAAACAATCCCACACTGCTGTTTGGCAAATATTTTGTCTGCAATTCAACACGTCCCTGTACTTGACTGTCTTTGTTTGTATGTTTGGGTATGATCAGCACTGCTTCTCCCCACACATGAGCCTCAAGTGATTCCCCTGAACACAGCTCAGGCAGGAGCAGCTGTGGAGTGTGAGGAGGTCTCTGAGCCATCCTGAAAACACAGGGTCTGGAGCAGTGACCTGGGAAACAGGGCACAGGCCTCTGCTTGTAGTCAAAAAAGGGTAACATGCTGAGCTCCAGCTGTCCAGCATCTGCAGCTGCCCACGGGTTTATTGAAAGTAGATCCCAGTGCACACAGCCCCTCTCAGACCAAAGCCATCACCCCTGCAAGCAGAGTGGGCACAGGGAGGCTGAGGGCCATGGAGGAGCTGCCAGCAGATGAAAGGCAGAGTTGTCACCTCACCCAGCAGGCTGCCTCTCAGCAAGCACCGGGGAAATCTTCACTAAGCAATACAGGTCAGATACTTAAAGCACCCAGATGCATAAAGATGCAGATTCTAAATAAAGCCAGGTTTAGACAGCCTGGGTCTGACGCTTCTACCTTTCAATTAAACCACCTCTGAAAGGCAGGGGAACTCTGGCAGTGACACCGAGGGCCCGAGGAGCAGGGACCCAGCTGGGGAAGGCTCCCAGCACCCTCCTGCCCACTGCAGGGTCACCTTCAAAACACCAACTTGCTTTCTCCAGCCTGCACTTCTCACTGACTCTGGTGTTCAGCCCTGAGACCGAACAGAGGCTCTCCCTAGGGAGGTCTAAGAACCCTTTAAAACTCACTTTGTGCTCAGACCAGACACTGGTCTCACCACCTGCATCCCCTCAGACCCCCGCAGATGGGGCTGGGACCAAGCTGCTGTGGGACAAAACCTCATCCCCACCTTGATGTTGGCCTCACAGCATTTCTTATCTGGCTCCACATGTCCAGGATCCAGCACTGATCAACCTACCTGAAAATTAACAAGCAGCAACTGGAAACTGGCTGTGGAAATATCCTGGGGAGAAAGAATAAATTAATCCATGTGCATGTACAGCTTGATCATCACACCTCCAGGTCTGACATGGAAACGAGCAGGGGAAGGGCATATAAAAAACTTCAGAGAAACATCAAACTGAGCTTCCCATTCCCAACCCCACGTGTGTCAGTGATCTCAGCAGCAAGGACCCAGATAAACATCACACAACCCCCCTCACGGGCTGCCCGAGACAGAACTGGGTCCCACACTTCAAGACACAAGTTACAATCACATCTCCATCTTCAGGCAACCTCTCTACATACAGTGGATTTATATTTCATACAGCTAGTCCACAGCTACTAAAGTCTTGGGCTAGTATTTACAACAATAATTTACTCTCGTGTATTTGTTTAGCACAAACAATTCCTCCAAGTGCCTTCAGGAAGGTTCAGATCCACAGCTGTGGGAAGAGCTGTCACCCCACGGAGCAGCCCTTCAACTGGGAACCATGGAGATGGCATTGGGAACAAATCCAAAGCCCCACACACAGAGCAGAATGCCAGCGAGCCCTCTGTCCACTTCTTTTTATTCCTTTTTACCACTAATTCTGACTACGGAAGGAGAAACAAGGATTTGGAACCCAGTGCCAGAGGTTTCCTGTTGCACACCCAGTTCCCTCTCCTTCAAGGCCTTTAGCAGAACCAGGGTGGGAAGGTGGTCACAGACAGGGGAGTGTGGAGGGTGCCAAGCCCAGTGACTAGCACTGAGAAAATGCCCCAGGGCTGCAGGTCTGGGGCAAGATGCCCCTGTGTGCTGCTGAGGTGCCAGCTCCAGACACGGGCAGCAGGCCCTGAGGGCCGCGGGAGATGGTGACAGGCCCAGGGGCATGAAACACCCCAGCACATCCCCCTCCCTGCCCCTGCTTCTTCAGCTTCTCCCCCTCCCTGCCCCTGCTTCATCCCCCCCCCTGCCCCTGCTTCTTCTGCTTCATCCCCCCCCCTGCCCCTGCTTCTTCTGCTTCATCCCCCACCCTGCCCCTGCTTCTTCTGCTTCTCCCCACCCTGCCCCTGCAGGGAAGAAAGAAGAAATGAACAGTTCTCATCCTTGAAAAAATTGTGTTTCAAAACAAAAAGTGTTATGAGAGGAGGATACCTTATCACAGGTAAGGAACAGGGACACGGGGGAACAGCAGTTAAAGACCTTGGGCTGCAAACAGGCCCCAGGCAGCACTGGAAGGAGAAGGGAGCAACAGGACCCAGCAGAAACAAAGACCCAGAGCAAAGTCTGTACCAGAATACACTCGTTTTCAGACCCAGCTGCTGAGGGGCTGGGATTTGCATCCCCCCAGCCCCAGTTTTCACTAACCCAGCAGTTCTGCAAGCCTGGGAGGGAGACAAAGGACCCACCAGAGGTGAGGGAATGAACATTGTCCATTTTATGCCAAGCTCTGACCCTTCCCCAGACTCTCCTGGAGCCCCTCGCTATCCTCCTCCCTCAATTAAGCTGTCTTAATTAGTGCTAATGCACAGCACAGACACCCACGAAGACCCTTCTTCCATCAAACCACATGCAAATAAACACCCCCATCCCCCACACACTTCCCCCAGATAAAAAAAGTGATAACACTCTTTTTGTGACAGTTGTTAATTTTTTTGGAATGGTTCTACTCTCCAATTTTAGGTTAGAATTTTGTCTTTTCTAAATCTTGAACCATTCCATCATATATCTTTATTGCAAAAAAGTAAACATGCATCTTAGAAATTCAGTTTGTAATCAATAAAACAAACATTACATATATGAATTTAAATGTATAAACAGTTAGAAATTCAACAATATCTCCTATGATACTATTACACAAGTTCACAATTTGTAAAAACTATAGTACAAGTTACTATACACCAAGAGGAACTTTATTCCTTTTCACATGATTTTGTTAAAAAAAAAAGCCAACACAAACCAAGCAAACAAAAGAACAGAAGAAGAAAAAAAAAGTGTTGTTTTCACAATGAGCGGGCAACTGTTTTCAGATTTGGCTTTTCAGCTCTTGAGTTTGTTTTGCTTAAGTTTTAATTCAACAAAGGAGGGGGAAATTCTCCCTGCTGGCTGTTTTCTCATCACCATCTCAACGCTGGCACCCTGAGTTCGGGCTGGTGCCATCTCGTTGCACGTGGCTGGCAGACACGAGCTCTGGTGACAGTGAAATGTTGTCTGAGGAACTGAGAACACAGGTGAGTTTTGCCACAGACAGAAAGGAAGCTGCACTTCCCTGCTCCCTATCAGAGTCCCCCAGCAGTTCATATCACCTGCTACGCCCTAAAACACAGCAAGGCCTGCAGGCTGTGGTGCAAGGAAGGTCACTTTCCTGCTCCTGCAGCCCCCCAGTCAGCTCCCACTACTCTGCCCATCACTTATGCTCCCAGTAACACAATAGCTGGTGTCCAGGGGCACAGCTCACCCGGTGCCTCCACGCTTGGAAATCATGTTTGGGATGTCACTGGAGGATTTATGGAGGCCTGCCAGTGTGTACTGTAAAAGGGAAAAAAAAAAACCAAACCACCCCAGAAATCTCATGAAGCTCTGAAAAATTCATTAGAGAAAGTCCCCACACTCACCCCCCAGCCACCAAGGGCTAGGACAGGGGTCCCCAGGCACCATGTGCCAGCCTGGCCTGGCCCTGCAGAGCTAAAACCATATGAAAAGGAATCCCATTCTACTGTCTCAAAGGCTACTGCAATTTTTTCTTACAGCTTCATTCATTCACTGTAATTTTCATTTTCCAGATACAAAAATACAACGACTCTTATTGAAATCTATACGCTGGTAGTTTTAGTACACAAAAAAAAGGAAAGTATTTACAAAATTATACAGCTTAAGAAAAAACTCTGTACAAAAAAATATATAAATCCTTTTGTTCCCTCTATCATTTTTCTTTTTACTCTGTCAGGACTCTGTTTGCTGCAATGGATTTCTCAAAATATACACTGACTGAGCCACAGACACTGAAATAAAACATCAGAGATGATGGGAGAAAAGCAAGACATTCTTCTAGGTTTGTAGGACTGGCTTCCCCTCACTTGTGTGTCTAATTTAGCCTCAGCAGGACAGTCCTAGTCATATGAAGGGGGGAAGTTTAAGGTGAAGGGACAGAATACTGAGATGTTCCCTTCAGCTGACAAGGAAACAAAATGACTGTGGAGTTTTACACACCCCCAGGGCAGAAGGGTGAGGAAGCCTGGGCACTGCTGACCCAGGGGGCAGGCTGTGCTGCCAGCCCTGCAGAGCCGTGGCCATTCAAAGGCTTTGATGCTTGTTTCCCCCCCAGGAACTCTCTGGGGGATGCCCTGCTGAACTAGGGATTGGGGAGAGCATCTTTGCACCCACACAGATTATTTTGTGTGGGAATTTATGGTACAAAGGGTGGGAGCCCCAAGGAAAATGCTTCCGGGAGAACATGCTGACCATGCCAGGAGGGCACACAGCCCAGTGTCCTCACTCCTACCCAGACACATCCCTGGGCTGGGGGTGTTTCTGCAGTGGTACCATACTATGGAGCAGAGAACACGACGTGTTCACCTCAAACGAGCAGTGCTACGTGGGGAGGCAACTGCTGACCCTCCAAGCCCCCTCTAAACCCTCCCTCTGCAGGCTGACCCCTGACCTCACGGGGTTTATCACTGGTCCTTGCACGGGACACCCACATGCTGTGGGGAAAAAAAAGCCTTTTGCTCTCAACACCTCGTGGATTAGGATTGAACACAAAGGTCCGGCGACGGGGCGCGGAGGGGAGCTGCCAGCAGCTGGGGGTGGTGGCCACTGGAGTTGCTTTTCTTTCTGAGCCAGTAGGAAAGTCATCAGGGTCGTACTCACCAACTCTGAAATGCAGTAAACAAACTCAAACCCTGACACTGAACCTAGAGAGCCAACAGTGAGTGCAAAGCCACTCAACGCGTCGTCGCCGAGGTTTCTGTGAAGCAGAACGTGAAGAAACAGAGTGAACTGGACAAAATGACAACAATACCCTGTCAATTGCTCCTTCCACCTCCTCTCACATAAAGCAGAAGAGCATAGAAACCGTGTGGCTTTCAAACAGAACAAAACCAATGATTGATGAAGCTAGTAAAATAATTCCTACCGTCAGTGATTCCACATGAAGTAAAATGCTACCCTTTTTCAATTAGCAAATGAGGCAATTTTTTCTTTCATAACATTTAATGGAAGTTTTGTGTCTTTTCCCTAACCCCATAATATTGCTAAATAAAACCTGTAATAACTTTTCAATTATAAACTAACAAACCAATCACATTATAAAAAACCCAAAACAAGGTAATACAGTTGACACAAAAAGAGGACAAGAAAATACTGATATCCCTTCCCTTCCTCCCCCTCCCCCCCTTTTATCCTTCTTAAATAGAAAAAAAAAATATAATAACCACTACCCTGGTGAGCTTGACAATTAGGTAAAAAGTTTCTGGGCCTTTGGCTATTTTAGTATCACAGCTCTAGATCCGAAATGTTTTTATAACAAACTTTGCTCACTTCAAATCTTGTGGTTTGAAAAGAAAGTAAAGCTTTTTTTTTTTTCTTTTTTTCTCTCCTCATCAACTTCCTTAAATAAATGTTTAAAAGATGTAGCTTTAACTATATTCCTAAAATTATACATTTGCAACATCAAGTTTCATCTTCTCCAAGAACGGGATTCGTCCTCGTCTTCGTCGTCGTCATCGTCGTCCTCGTGCAAAAATAAATCTGAAGTCTCAGTCTCCTAGGTGAAGGAAAGAAGAGAGCTTTGACACAAGCAGGTTCTGTGCTGGGTGTCTGGAAGCAGGTCATGCAATGCAGCTCCTCACCACCCATCTCTGAACACACAATTGCAACCCAGGAGCTCTTCAGAGAGAGCAGGGGGGCTCCCATCAGGAAAGGGGAAGAAAGGAGGAGTAACACCCCCCATCCCCCTCTGCTGAGGGCATAGAAAGATAACCTGTAAAAGCTCAATGTGCTCCTCATTACAGGGAAGAGCAGACCTCCTAACTTCTTTAGCTCACACTGTGAGGTAAGGAGATGAGCAGCCTGCACACAGACTTGAGGCTTGTTTTCATCCTATCCAGAAACTCTGCTCTTTTTTTTTTTATCAAGATAGAAACTGTCCCTGACTGTTCAAAACCAGTCCAGTTTCTGCTTTGTAAAAACATCCTTTATGAGATTTCTTCAGAAACAGGAATCTGTACCCTAAGGAGCCCCGAGCCACCAGATTCCTACAAGAGCAGCCAGGCTATTAATGTGTTTTTACCTCTTCCTTAGATTCCTCTTCCTCGATTTCTGTGGACACAGAAGGTACCTTAGGCTTGTACCAGGATATCTGTAGCCTTCGGTCTTTGAAGCGGGATCCTTGGTTAGCAGCCTGGGTTGTTTAAATGAACATCTTGTCAAAAACAGGGTCAAGAGGGGAATGTTTCAGATTGCCAGCAATGATCTAGACCCAAGAGCATCAAGCAGGTGTACTTCTGAGTATCTCAAGCATAGAAGCCACAACCATCCACTTCAGTCTTCCAAAAGCAACCACCCAAACCTGAATCTGCTCAATACTGCCCATCTGCCAACCCTCTGGAAAGTTAACAGAGCTCTGACTGTGACACTGTACCCCCAGCAGCAGGTCTGTGTTGCTGTCAGGGTGAACAGGAGGCATTTCCCCCTTCACTGACACTGCTGTAACAACAAACACCCACCACTGTCCAGATCCAACTAGTGGGATCCAAGCCTGCTACATTTTAAAATACAAAGGCACATGCAAGAAGTGAAAAATTATTATTTTACAGCCATAAAAATAAAGTAGTAAAATCCATTACTTACATTTTCAGCTTCTGAGCGAGATTTGAAAGTTAGAACCACACTTAGTGGGGAATCCTCTTCTTGAAGGTCTTCAATATCTCCAAATTTCTACGAGAGAAAAATTTATCAGCAACAGTACTAATAGACTCCATCAGAAACGTGATCATCTCGTGGTACAACTGCAGTGTACTGCAGCACCACTGAAACCTTGTTTTTTGGACAGAAGTGACAGCCAGAGAAATCCCAGCTGTATCATCCAGCAACACTGCAGCATTTGTACTTGTGCTTTTAGGCAAAAGCTCAGATTTGTTCTAGTAAGTGGAGCTTAATTTTTCAGGAGGAAAGGAAGTGTATTGACTTAGAGCTCAGAAGTGAATTGTTTGAATTCATTATCTCCCTTTTTCTCTCCTGCCCTGCACTGTTGTACTTGTTGAGATCTGTTAAGCAAGTCCAGAGCTCATTTGTTTGCAAGAGATTTCATTAATAGAAACCAAGCTTTGCCAGAGAGCTCCTGAATATGACCTGTAAGAGTAGTGGGAAGAGGAAAACAAAATCTAGTACTTATCTTCTATATTAACAAGAAGTTTGCCTTTCTAGAATGTATATATTGCATAGTGGTTAACATTGGAATGCTCCAGCAATGGTAGTTAGATCCTAAACAACTCAAAACTATTTACTCATGAGCACATACAGCACAAAGGAAAATGACAGTCAGCTTCAGATTTAGTGTGAACAGTGCTTTGCTTCCTCACTGCAGAGAAATGAGATCAATGGCTCATACGAAAGACACCTAAACAGAGAAGCTGTAGGTACTTCCCAGCCTTCTAATGTCTGTGTAAACTAGCCATGCAGAATTAACAAGGGAGAGCTATTTAATACATTGGTGGGGCAGCTGCAGAAGAAGTTACATTTACACCCTGAACACTCCTGGCACCACCTGATTATCCACAGCCTGTTCCATGAAGGATCACAGAGTGTCAGGGGTTGGGAGGGAGCTAGAAGATCATCTAGTCCAACCCCCCTGCCAGAGCAGGGGCACCTAGACCAAGTCACCCAGGAACAGATCCAGGTGGGTCTGGAATGTCTCCAGAGCAGGAGACTCCACAACCTCCCTGGGCAGCTCTTTCCAGGCTCTGGCAACCTCCCTGGGAAAGTTCTTCCTTGTGTTGACCTTAAACCTCTTGTGCTCCAACTTGCACCCATTGCCTCTTGTCCTGTCACTGGATGACACTGAGCACTCTGGCTCCATCCTCCCTACACTCACCCTGAACGTATTGACAGACACTGATGAGGTCCATGAAGTCTTTGCACCAGCAGGAAAAAGAAAGAGACTTCCATCTTAAGGAATTAGGAGAAGAAAGAGCTATTGACAAGTTCTTCATGTGTCTTGTCTTTGCAAGTAAGGGCACATCCAGAGTGCTGGTTACCTACTGCAGCTCAGATTTACACTTCAGACACTCCTCCTCCTCAGGCTTTTCTTTACTCCTACTTACAGAGAAGTGCTGTAACAATTCATCCTTTTCCTCTTCAATGAAGCCTCCAACTGTCAGTGCTTTGGGTCGATGATCCACCACCATGTGGTTCAGCATGCCCCTTCCTCTGCCACCACGGCCCCTGCCCCGGCCTCTCCCCTGGGCCGGCGACGTCTTCCCGCGGCCGGCGGGCAAAATGCCCAGGCGGGCAGCCTGCCAGGAGCCAAAGGGGCACAGAGAGAGGGTTTAAGCCATGGACACATCACAAACACAGCAGGAGCACCAATCCAGGGAAACTCACCTCCACCTGTAGCTGGTTTAGCTTTTTTCGCAGTTCAGTGGTGTCTTCTCCAGAAGAGAGTCTCTTGTGGAAGTCCAGCTCTGCATCTAGAAGCTCCTTTTGGGCCTGGGGAAGGGAAAAGGAGAACTGTGATGGGTGCACTTCTTCAGCAGTAGATTGATGTGATATAGACAGCTCTGCCCACAGTATCCCTATTTTCCCCCAAATTCAGCTCAGCTGCTCCCATGCCTCTCCTAAACCCCACTTTTCAAAGGGTCCAGAATTCTCTGCTTTGGAATTGAACAGGTGTGAATGAACTACATGCAAAACTCAGAGTTCCTCCAAACCATGGCTTGCTGGTCCATGGTTATCACTCAAATTCAAAACACTGTTTGGAAGGGTTTTAATCTCATGTTGCTGCACTTTTAGGGCATGATATTGGAAATAGTTATGTAGGACAGGTGAGCAAGTGCCTGGAGCAATAAATACCTCTGTCTTGGACTTCAACTTTGATGGTGCAGAGGTTGTAGATGAAGTTTTTAATTCATCCTTTAACTGAGATATTTTTCCTGTTAATTCTTTTAAGGTCTTCATTATTTCTGCTCTTTCCTCTGGTTTCATGGCCTTATTTTTCTCCAGCTTGGATATCAACATCTGTGTATTAATAAAAGAGCAGGAATATAAGATTCCAGGAAAAACAACACTGAACAGACAGGTACCTACAAAATCAAGATGTTATTTATTGGGAGACATTCCAGATTTACCTTCTGGCATTCTATTTGCTTTTCTAACATCTCCTGCTTCTTTTTCCTCATGTCTTGTTGGAGTTTCATTGCTTCCTGTAAGAGAATAAAAATCTTTCAATCAGTAAGAAGCAGTCTAGCATTACATGTAGTCACATAAATGTTCTTCTTCAAGCTACAGAAGTGAAGACCATGATGAAAACTACTAGTCTGCAAAATGCACAAGTATAAGGTGTACCTGGTCTAGACAAAAGCAATAAAAAGTTTCTAGCTTCCTGCTGTGAAGTACTCTAGGGGATTATTGCCTCCTGCAGACACCTCTCTCTGACAACACAGGACATGTGTCTCATATCTGCAGAGATTAGAATCAGAGAATGCCTCAAGAAAACCCACCCAGGGCCAAGTGTGTCAAGTAAGACACCTCAAAAGGAAGGAACACTCCCTTACCCATGATTAGCCTCACTGTGCTAGTGCAGAACCCTATACAGCAGTATTTGAGGTTTTAGTGTCCTATCAAACCTCTCTTTTGATGAAGTACTTTGACCACTATACTGCCATTCAGTGAACAGAAAGTACCTGTTTTTTCTTAAGGGCTTCTTGCACATCGTGGGGCTTAGACCCTGCACCAGGCTTCATAGATGTCTTTAAGTGTGAAGCACTGTAAACCATTTTTGAGTGGCTTGCAGAAGTTTGAAATGTCTGAAATAATAAAAACACACACAAAACATGTAATAGCTAAAAACCAGTGTGACACAAAGAATTTCAGAGGAATGTATTCTGTGAAACCTGGACACAAACACCCAGATTTGTGCCATGAGACAAAAAGACCAAGGCAACTAACACACAGAGGCACTGGTCTAGCAGCCAGGCTGCTGGGAAGCAATCAGCTTAACTGCTGCTCAGAGGATTCAGCAGAGGAGTCTTCATCCACAACTCCCCCTGAAATCCAGCAGGAAGAGCACTGAAGCTGATCTCCTGCATCTGCACTGTTTTCAAGTCAGTTTAACATCACACTTTCTGATCAAATAATGCAGCAAGTCACTGCACCCTTCCTTCTTGCTCTGTGGCCAAGAACACGTGCTGCACTAGGGTATCAGTGTGAATTAAACTGTACCAGCTTGGGCTCCGTGCAGAGAATTCTATGTTTCCAGCACTCAAAGCACAGCATAAGCTCAGAAAAAAAAAAACCACTGGGAAAGCAATGACATTCACCAGCAAAAAGCTGACATCACATATAGACTGTAAAATTTGTTTACTATGAAGCACAGCCAAAAATATTTAATGCCACTTAAAATATTGAGTCTTTCCTTCTGAAGTCATTGTCACTATTTTATATAAACTAAGGAAACTAGGAAGAAATGACTGGCCATGGTTCTTTTTGCTGATGTTCCATGCAACCAACTGGGAGCAGTTTCCCAGTTCTCTCTGCTAGCTCCTTCTCAGGGAATGGGCCAAAGCTTTCACTGGAAGTATGAAGAGGGCACAAAGGTACCTGAGAATCCTCCACCACAGCCCCAGGCTGGCTTAAGTCAGGCTGGTTTCCCCCTGCTGCTCCCAGGCGACGTTTCACTGGGACTTTATTGAGGACATAGGCACCAGATGCCAGGGGTTTATTCATCACCTGTGAACCAACAGAGGTTAAAATGAAAGATGCTGTCCTCTGTGTTTGAGGCAGCAGCCACTGAGGAACCCAGACAGCAGCCCCGGGGTACCTTGGACAGGTTGCTGTGCATGGTCACAGCAGGAGCTGTGCTGAGGGCTGGCTGCTGAAGGTGGAGCTGGTGGTGGAGAGGCTGTGGGGGTGTCTGCTGCTGCTGCAGCAATGGGGTCTGCTGCTCACCATCCCTGTGCCACAGCACCCTGATAAACCTGTTGTTCAGAACGGCCTCTGTGCTGGAGATGGCCTTCCTGGCCTCGTCGTTAGTCAAGTACTGAATCAGAGCAGCTTCAGGGTCACTCTGGAAAGCAACCTGAATCAGAAGGGAACACAATTACTTCTCAAGGAAGGAAACATCTCCATCACTAGCAAACCAACCTACAAATAACCTGCAGTGAGTGGGAGCTCCCATGACCTAACAGCTCAAAACACAGTCTGTGTAATTAGAGCCAAGGACCTTTTGGTAAATATTAGACATACTCCCAGCCAAGCCCATACAGTAGAATAAAGAACCATTTCTCTACCAAATACCATAATATACTCATAGCATTGCTGAACTGGCACTGGGCTATGACTGGAGAGACCCTAGTGCTGACTGGAAAGCTCTTTATTCTAAGCTCCCAAAGGCAGACTGCTGCCTGAGGATGGACAGTGCCCAGGTCTACCACATTCCCAAAGAAGCTCCTCAAATCAGTCTGGAATAACACCATTTTTCCCTAAAAATGAATCACAGGCATAAACACACCCCCTGAACTCTTCAGTGTAATGACTGAGATACCAAGTTTTAAATGAATTATGTCACTGTTGAGGGGCAGAAAGCACCAGAGGATCTTTTGAGCTAAGACAAAGTTATCACTCAAGAAATATAAAGGCTTCCCAGCTCTCTCTTATTTAGATCTCTATCCAAGAACTCGAGACAACTGTTCTGACCAGATAAATAAATGGATATTAAATGCTGTTTTAGCTATGGAACTACCTGTGTTGTGTGTACAGTGTTTTTCCCCCTGAGAGGATGGGCCACCACTGGCCTAGGACACCCAGCAGTAATAAACTGAGGCCTCTCTGGGGAGCCCTGGCTGTGAAGCACCATGGTGCTATGGGACAGGACAGAACCAACACAGGATCTCTCCCAAAATCCAGAGCCCTCAGCTAGTTTAGACACTGTCAGACCTGCAAGCCTTTCAATCTTCTTAAGACCTCATGAAGACAGAACATAATTTTATAGAGCTAAGCCAATAATATGAAGTGTTGACTTTGCTCACCTACTCTCCCAGAGAAACCTGTTAAGATTTCTCAACAAATATAGTTCAGCCATAACATACAAAGCTTCAGGAAAAATACCCACATACAGGCAGAAAGCTGAACTGTGTTTCTTACCTGAATGTTCACAATAGTCCCAAATTTGCTGAAGTGTTCATTGAGCTGTGTAATATTGTTCAGTTCTGGGGGGATTTTTCTAACTTCTAGTTTTGTATTAGTATACTGGTTCTTCTTCAAAAACCCTGGCTTGTTTTGGTTGTTGTTTGCTTGCCTAGAGAAAATAAGACAGTAATTAAGATAGGCATATATATCTATATATAGAGACAAACATTAACACACATTAAACTTCCACTTATTCTCATAATAATTAGAAAATCTAGACATTAACAAGAGAGCATCTCAAATAACTTAGTTTCCATTATGATGTGGATTTTCTGACCCATCCAGCTGAACTCACTGGGACTAGTGAACAGTGATAGTCCCTGACAGCAATAAAGTGCATCCCAATTAGCCAAAAGCAGTTGCTAATTCTTACTTTCCCAGCCATGGTTTCTTTAGTGGTGGACATTCCATGCTGCTTGGAGATCTTTTCCTGCTGTCTGGTTCAAGGACAACTCTAGTTACATTGCTGCTGTTGTTTGTAATGGGAATGGGAGGTTCAGTCTGGATGATAATATTGGCAGCTGGAGGAAAGGAAAGAGGCCTGTGTTAGCCACCACGTATCAGAGACATTGGAAAAGCTTTCATTCAAATGGCAAAATAGGGCTGAGTTTAAAAACATAAATACAGGAAGATGTTATCAAGTTGGTCAGCTCTGTTTATGAAGGTACTTCAGAGATCATTTGCCAGCCTAACTAAACAATTAGAGGAAAACAATTAGCCTAGCCAGCAGGAATAGGATTTTTTTCGACCTTTAAGACTGGCATTAGCCTGAAGAAGCAATGCTAAAACTGTCTTCCAGGCACTGAAAATTCAGATTCTAGGAGGAAAAACAAATAAATAAATAATAAAAAATTAGGGTGGTGGTGAAAAAGGAGGTGAAGAAACAAGGCTGGATTCCCAGCCTTCAGGTCAGAGCTCTGCAATGTGGCACAGGCTGAATAAACACCCACCTTTCCCTGCATTTACCCACAGCAGTGAAACGCACTCAGGAACCCTCTGCTCTCCCCCTGCCACCCCTCCTCCAGCTTTCAGCAACACAACGTTCATCAAACACAACTGTGGCATGAAATTATCCTCAGAGACATGAAACCTGGATCAACTGTTACAAACACAAAGCTAAAGCACTGGGCCACAGCTTGCCAAGTATTCACTTACAGCCTTTTTTAGATTGTGCTGCTGCTGGTCAGTCTCCTGTGTATGGCAAATATTCAACTCCTAAAAAGAAGTCTGAATTGCAAGTCAATTTTCTAAGGCTTTTATACAGGCCAGAGCTCTGCCAGCTACACTGGGGGGAACAAAGACTGGGCATTTTCAGGCATAGCTGGACTCTCAGGGGAATGATTTCAGGGTAAACCTTTCTCACCCCTGACAAGGACAGCAAACTGTGGCACTGCTGCCAAGCACTCGCCACGGGGATCAGTCCTTAGAGAGAGCCCGAGGGCAGCAGTAAAGCCCCAACCCTGCCTTTATGATGCTCTTTAAGATGAAAACTGCAATCATATTTAGCCATGTTCTTTGTAGGATGAGTCACTGGAAGGAAATACTGAAAAAATTTCATCTGCTGAGTAAGAAACACTGAAGTGTAACAGTAAACACTGAAATTTAACATCTTGTCTTTTAAGAATCAGGGTGGGGAAAGCAGGAGGGGGAAAGAAAGTTATGCTAAGAGAACAAAAATTTATTTAAAGATCCTTGTTCACTCTGAAAGATATTTTGCATGTCACCACTAAGAGACTACACCTGCATCCATCCAGTTAAGGATTCAGGATTACCCAAATGCCAACTGGGATTTCCATGGGTAGGAGAATTTGAGTGCTGCCTGCAGTGTTCATTTGAGACAGAACATCTGGCTGACACAGTCAGACCATCAAGTACAAAATCCTGCCATGACAGCTCCACTCATCATCACCATCACAGCAGCTGAGGCAAGTACAGCTCCTCACCTCTGTCCCAGGCCCTTGGCAAACCAAAAGCAGTGTTCAGACAGCACTGCTTCAAGCTGCTTTTTCTTTCTAGAAGCACCCAGCACCTGGCAAGTGCCTTCACAGGCTAAAGAGGAGCAGAAACCCAACCAACAAAAAAACCACCCATGTGACATTCCCAAGCAAGTGGTTATTTCCAATCAAAAAGGCTGTTTTGGCTTTAATACGGTCACATAGCAACTTAAAGGCAGAGATGTCTGAAAATGGCTCCCATCAGTGAGGAGAAACTATTCCTTTCAGCCTGAAAAGGGGGAAAATCAGCGTTGATGATCTTGGACAAAAATAGCAACAGCAATGACTAGAAACCCTTCCTACCTCTTGGATTTGTATCCATCTCCCCAGATGTTAGGCCAATTAGATTTGGACGCTGCGTTTGTGCTCTCGTAAAGAACTGTCGGTACTGAGATCTACCAGCACTGGTAATACTAGGAGCTTCAGGGTTATAGCCATCTGGCTCATATGTATCTACAAAAAAAGGAGAGAAATGAAAGAATTTTTCAAATGAGTTTAAGACTCAGGGTTAACTTTCCTTTAAGGAAACACATGGATGTCCAAGAATCAGTTGTTTGGGATGAAGGAAGAGGTGGAACAGCCGATGCAATGGACACTTATATCTGCCTCCTCTGCTTTTAATCTGCTGCTACTCATCAAAAGGGCACAGGTCACAGGAATTTCTGATGAGTTGCCTGAAAAGAGGAATGAGGTGCCTCTGAGAACCTTCACAATGCCTGGCAGTGCTTTGAGGGGAGCAAGAAAAAACCTGGTGTGAACTGTTATGCTGCAGGGCCCAAGAGGCAAAGAGATTTTCAGTTGTTGCTGCCCCACAGCAGAGTTTACTTCAGAAAAGGATTTTTGGGGAAGAACATACTTAAATGATTACAATCAAAGAAAGATGAGAAATAAGGTGAAGTGACTAATACTTACCTATTAAATTCCCTGAATGTATGGAAGGGTGAAACCAGCTGTCTAGGCCCAGCAGGGCACTAATGACTGCCTTCATTAGAGCAGTAGCCAGGAGAACACAAGATGACAATTGACTCGTGTTGTTCCTCCAGCCCAAGTTCCAGGTGAAGGATGGATGATGCCTTTTTCCAACCATAAAGAGGAAAGGCTATACAAGAACCAGAATGAAAAAAGCTCTGGAAACCCTCCACATAAAGACAGTACGTCCTGGAAGAGAGGCAAGTGCCTACAGAAGGGGATGTGAAGCACTCCAAGTGTCAGCTCCTCATTCCACAGCAGCAGTGAAGACTCTACAATCCAAAACAGATGCCCCAACATTTCAATACTGATGTTTTGCAGTTTCAGTTTCTGCCAAGAACTTCCATTAGCCTTGCACAAGGACTTGGCATGTGACTGACAAGCAGCAGTTGTACTGCAACAGTCCAAGAACAGGCACGAGAGGCTGCAGAGAGCAGTGACACAGTGCACCTGAACTCAGTGAAGGTGCCCGGGGAGCTCAGACTGACATCACCACCCCTTAGAAGAGGTTCTGAAGCTGAAACAATCAGATGGGAAAGTTGAAATGCCTGACAGCAGTTAGAGATAACTGACCACACCATCTAACAAGATATCTGAGTGACTGCAGTTCTGAAAAGCATGGAAGAAGTCCACAGAAAACGACATGGATCATAAACAAGAGCCTTCCTTCAAGTAAAATTGAGAATATTTATGTAAGAACACTCCAGGTGGGAATATTAGAAACCACTGAGATTTAAATAATCTTATTTTCGTGTTTTACTCCTTTAATTATCAAAGAAATGGAATCCTTGTTGGATTTAAACTGAACAACCTAGGACTTTACAGGCACTTTGCTATTTCCCCTCATAAAAACTCACTTGTTAGGGATTTGAGCTCTGCCGAGGAAGATGGACACATCCACTGAAAGACACCCATTCTATTTTTAGTGAGAAAGTTAGGAAGCCAGAGCTAGCTTGATTCTGGGAAAAGAAAGATGGAAAGTACTGATGCATATGAAGACTGTAGAGACTATTGTGATACACAGCTAAGGAAAAAAGAACAGAAATGTCTCATCTGTAGCAGCCACAGCCCGACAGGAACAAAGACACTAAACAGAAACCACACGTCTGCAGATCCACCTTTTGCCTACTAACGTTCTACTGAACATCTTGAAGATGAAGGGACCCCTTTCTCACCTAAAATGCTTTGAGCAATGAAAGCCAAAGGAAGCTCCCCAGCAAGGCCCTACCCCAGACAGTGGCAGAAACTGCAGTGCCACCCGGCAACAGCCGGCGACGGGCTGACTGCGAGGGGAGCCATCAGACTTCTTTTTAGATGTGGAAGACAGAAATGATTTCCACCCACCCACCAGTGGAGGAACGGCTACGGCCTGTGCCCCAGGGAGGTGCTTACGTTCGGACACAGTGTAGAGCAGGTTCTGGGGCAGAGGAGGGGGCAGTCTGGTGCCCATGGGTGCCAGGCTGGGCACGGCGCTCGGCCCGGGCTGCTCGCGGCTGTTGATCAGACTCGACTGGGTCAGGGGGGGTCCTGCAACGACACCACAAACACATCACCCAGAGCTGTAACCCTGCCAGTCAAGCCTGCAAACAGCTCAGGGCCTTGCTCTCAGCTCTGAGTGCAAACATCTACAGTCCCTCTACAGTAAAACACACACAGGAGCCCTGCTCGGGTTAGCTGCTCTGATGCTGACACCTCTCTCCCAGAAAGGATAAAGCTGTAAGGAAAAAAAAACAAAGTAAAAGCATCTTTCCTCCCCAGAACCTAATCCTTGCTAGAGCTCCTCCCTCAGTCCTGCCATGGGGAATGGATGCTTGCTCACAGCCAGAGGTGATGTAAGCAGTGTGTTGATGGCACAACTGCAGCAGGCAAGAGGCATCCAGACAAGGAATTTACTGAGTCCTTCTTGCTGTGTGCACCATGTACAATACAGATGGTCCCACCAGCCACAGGCCCCCTAAAAGCCAGCCAGTTACACTCCACAGCCCCTCTCTCATCTGGCAGCTGCTGCTGTTTGATACTGCTGTGGCAGAGTGTGCTGTGTTGCAGGAGTAGAGAGCACAGGAACAGGGTAGCCACAGAGCTAATACTCTTGTTTCTTCAGAGAATTTGCATTATAAAAGGCAGTAAGGCAACAGCAAAGGCTAAACATCTGAGACCACTCCTGAGCTACAACAGATCTTTGATGTATCCATTCTGTACTGCTTTTTCATAGCAGCTAACATAGCTGGTACACAGAAATGGATTGCAACTTTCAAGAGATTAAATCTCAACATGTTTCCATTAGGAAAAACAAAAGCTAGCAATCCAATTGCCAGCAACCAACCCAAACACCAGCAGGGTTATGAGATAATCCGAAGGTGCCCTCTCCACTTCCCCACCCAGTTCATCAGTTCAATCTGATACAAGCCCATTTTTCCAGAATTATTTTGGCAAGACTCTGCACAGCACACAGCAAAGAAACTCGAATTCACTGCTCCAGAGAGATGTGGATGTTCCAGAGAGAGCCCTCCTTTTCACCTGGTGACCCACAGCGGGTTGACTCACTTGGTACGGGAAGCACAACAGGAGGTGGAGCCTGTGGATGAGGTTGTGGAACTGGCAGCCTCATACTCCGAGCTGGGCCTGGCAGAGGGGGCAGGAGCATGCCAGGAGGAGGAGGAAGTCCCGGAGGTGGTGGAGGAAAAGGGATCATACTTGGCAAGGAAACTTCATCTACTACTAAAGGGTCGTTTCCATGATCAAACTGGCAAAGATCACCAAGGACACAGAATCCTCTCTCTGCAAAACAGGCATTTAATCATCTCTTTAGGAGGAAACACAAAGCAGTTGTCAGTGATCTGTAGCATCTCAGCTCTGCCTGGAATTTCCTACTACAGAAAACATGCAATCACTCATCATCCACTATTACATTACCAGATGAGGTTTCAAAACAACACAAATTAGCAGAGTCTCCCACAAAAGCATACAAACATAGATGCACCCATCATTAAAGCTGTGGAAAAAAACAAGTCAGAAGTACCATCTGCTTTCTATTAAACACAATAAACTGCAGTCTTCATCAGGACTGTCAGTGGCTGAACATTTGCCAGCACACACAGAATTGTGAACAAACTCCATATGTTCGTGTCCAGCAACTGTCAGTAAATTGTTTACAGTAAGACTAGTTATTTCCCCCCAAAATATAGGTCATATCTGCATCTTTTACACACAAGGTGTACTCCACATGCTACTGCATTCTGTCTTGTTGCCTACATTTAATGAATGCCTAGAAAAGGGGTGACAGAATAACTGAAACAAGGTAAGAAACAGAAAACTAAGGAATTTTTACCATCATAATCTCGACATCTTCTTTTAGGAGGAGGGTTTCTGCCAAAGGAGCTGGGATTGCTATGGTTGTTGTAGAAATTTGACCAGCTCTCTGTGGTGTTTTCTAGATGGTGTGCAGGTGCAATTACAGTAACAGCACTGGGAATAGACTGTGCAGCAGAATACTGTTCAGTAGATTTATTGGGAGATATGGAAACTGGATTATAGGAGCTTTCAACATCATTCCTTTCACTCTTGAATTTTGATCTCTCCCGGTGGTCTGTTAAAAAAAAAAAAAAAAGAAAAAAAAGGAAAAGTTAGGTAAAAGTCTTCATGCTTTGCTCTGTACACCAGTGTCTTGGGAAAAATACAACAGTATAAACATTTTCTTAAATACTCAGTATTCTCCATGTTAAACTGTTCTTGGAAAAGCTTACCCTTGACAACGAAATAAGAACTAAATACAATGCAAACAGGGTTTTAACTTCAGCAATCATCACAAAATACACATTAATTCCTCTGCTCCTTACTCCATTCTGGTTACTGCTTTCTCTTCTAAAGTAGAAAGAGGAGGAAAAAAAAGCCTGGAACAGCAAACATACCCTCACCCTTAACTGAGTCTCAACATCCACTGAAATCTGTTGTAACCTGTGCCTCTTTTTCCAGCAACTTGAATTACCCCTAAAAAGAACAATGGGACACATGGTAGCCACCTTCAATCACCAAGAAGCCCTTTGTAAAAAACACACAGTAATAAGGTGGAAAAGTGAGACTATTTTGCAAAAAACAGATCTTTGGGGGGAATAAAGAGCAAAACAAGCAAAATGGAATAAAAAGCTTTGTCAACAGAGCACAGAAATAACAGCTCCCAGTATCCCCTGGAATACACCTGTGGATAAATTAAGAGCAGAGCAAAGAAGAAACAATGCTCTTAATTGTTGTCCTCTGACGAACGGCAGCGTAACCAGGGACTCCAGGAGCACAAAGCTCTCCACGTTTGCTGCAGCCACCCCAGGACAGCCCGGCCGGCTAGCCCAGGCTGTGTGGGAGGTGCTCCAGCAGCACTCACCAGCGCTCCTGCTGGCCTCGCGGTCTTTGCTCCTGCCCCGGCTGCGGCTGCGGCTGCGGCTCAGCCCCCGGCTCTTGCTGCGGCTCTTACTCCTGCCCCGGCGCCAGCTCGACTTCTCCCTGTACAGCTCACTCCTCTCGTAGTACCTGTCGTAGTCCCTCCACTTCCCATCGTCTCTCTTCTTGTCCCTGGATCTACAGGACACACAGGACACGGTTATGGGAGCAGAATAAACCAGAGAGCAGCTTGCAGCCCGCTGAGGTACCGGCCACCCACCCTGCCCGCTCCAGGCAGGAGACACAGGGCTCAGCTCCCTACAGCTCTGTGTCAGCACTCCAAAGAGTGCAGAACCTCCATTTCAGCCACTCACCAGTGGGAAACAGCAAAGGGAAGAAGAACTGGAAAGGTGGGAAGTTTAGATGACAAACAGGACATGCTGTAAAAGGGATGCTGTCAGGGTGAGCAAGCCCCCAGCAGTTCTGATTTCTATAGTGATGGAAAATGGAATTGATGGCATCACTAGGCATCAATATCTCAAAAACAACATCACTTTCACAAGAGACCAACTTCTAGTGAAGGGTTCTCATGCTAATAACACAGAGCTAACACATCACAGGTAAAGTAGGGAGAAAACCATCATTGTTTGAGAAATCACTCCCCACGAGGTAGAAATCCAGATTGCCAGCAAACAGCAGAGTGTGTCTGGTCCAGAACTGACCTTTGCTCACTGGAATCTGTACGGCTCCTCTGGGGGCTGGAGTACTTCTTCTTCCTGCTGTCCCGCTCTTCCTCAACTGACTCCTGAAAAGTCTGCTTCACAGACAACTGCCAACAGGGGATGAGCATCAGTTTTGTTTTGAAATTAAGAAATTGAAACCAAAACCTGATTCCAGTTAGCTAGTATCCTGCATAAAGCCAGCACGTAGGTGTTATTTGCACACAACAGCAAAGCACAAGCAAGTAGTGCTGGGGGTTGTTCAGAGAAGATATAAATATAAAAAAATATAAATAATAAATATAAACCCAATATAAAACCACTTGGATATTTAGTTTTCAAACAGGATTCATGAAAGAGGAGTTTTGTTAAACTAAATAATTCTATAAATCAGGTATTTTCTCCATCTCATAACAGGACACAACTCCAGAGTTACTTTTCCAAGTAGACACATCCCCAGTTCAGACTTTAGAGCCCAAAGCTGCTTGGGTGGCTGAATGAGCCCCATCTCTTGCTGGCCTCAAAAAGCACTTCTAGAGTCTGGTCAAATTACTGAGAGAAAAAAAAAACCAAACCAAAGCACAAGTCTAATTGGCATCAATTGAATCCCGTTCTGTCAAATAAGGAGCCTGCATTCTGCAATATAATATATATAATATAATATATAATACAGCTTTGTTTTGGTTGACTGACAGATTTCAACCTGGAATTAACTGTCCCCTTCAGGACCACCAGCCAGAACAAATAACTGCAGCAAGGTCTTTCCTTCCTGGTATTTCAGGCTCACAGACAAAAGCACAAATCTGAACACCCATTTAGAGCACTTGTCAGGAAAAAAAACCTGCTCCCCACGGTCCATTTATAAAGAGCAACAGTTTTTGCTCTTAACTCTGCATGACAAAAGCATCCCTGGAGCCCGAGGAATGGACTAGAATTTCATACATATTCTCTGACTCTATTTGCATCTTTCCTACAGTAATTAAAGCACACCATTATCTTTGCAAACTGTGATCAGAGTAGAGGGAAATAAAGAGTGTTTCACTTCTATAGAGTTTTTTTCCCCTCCCTCTCAAAGCTGGTACATTAGGATGTTACAAAGAGGTCTCTTCCCTTGGAAAATCAGCAACTTACAAGAAAAAAAACAAACACCTATCTGCAAGTGATAGCAGAGGATTATACAACATACAAAGGGATTTAGACAAGTATGGAAATAATACTTTGCTGGTCTCAAAAACTTGTTTTTCATTCTATCAGTAAAACTTAAAAGCAAGATAGAAGAACTGTCAGAGGAACAGTATCTCACTTTAAAGGTGACTACACCTCAATATAGAGTTTAAATATTACATAAATCATTTAAAATTATTTCTATTTCTCACAGCATATACAAAATTGGAAATGTTTTGGAATGGTTTTTCTGCTTCCTCCTCTTCTAAATCATTATCAGCTCTACTGTCAGGACAGGATTTCCGAAGCTCTTAATCCAGATCAAAGGCAGACTCTACAGGGGGATTTTAAAATGCTTTTCTCTGAAGGGTCATCTTCCATTTACCTTCAGAGGCACAGAGGCTCATTAGCCAAGACACAGTGGATTTTTCTTTCTCCTTTTGCCTCACACATGTACAGGATGGCTCATTTGAAAACTAGTCAGAAAAAAAACACGTTACCTCTTCCTTGACTTCTTCTTTTTCCTGACCTGCAGGCTTTGCTTCCACTTTAGAGGGCTCAAGAGAGGGAAGGTAACTCTTTGTGTACAGACTTTCAAAAAGCTTATCTACAAAACCTGAAGTTTCTGTGAACACAGAAGAAAATGCTGTTACCTGTTGATTTAAGGGCATGTTATCTTTACCAAAGAAGCCCCTGGTGCCCTGCTCACAGCACCTCAGACCAATGAGCAGCAGTTCCACTCAGGGGGCTGGGGTTTTATTTGTGGAGCTTGAAGTTGTTTATTCAGACAGATGAATTCATCAGGTATATCAAAGGCAGAAACAGACACTTTTCCTTCAGTCACATCTGCAACTGAGTGTTCCAAGGTGCAAGAGTGGCTGAAACTCATGACCACTGAGTGACTGCAGTTACTCCATCAGCAGCCTCTCCCTGTTTAGCTTTATGAGTGAGTGGATCAGCCACAGGACACTGATCATCAGTCCAGCATCAGCTCACAGAAAACACAGTGAGTGTCAGGTTTGAGTGATGAACAGAATGGCTCTGAGCAGCTCCCCAGAGCCTGCCAGGCTCACAGGGATCAGGCTCTCAGGAGTTCCCAAACACCTGCCAGAGTCTGTGGTGGCAGCAGGATACTCTCCCAGGAATCACTGCCTTTTATTGCAGGGGATTTCCCACGAGCAACACCAAGCTACACAACTTCATCCTACTGTTTGTTCATCAACAGATCATTGATTCTTCCTTCACAGTCCATAGGAAATGCCCAATCCATGGGTACCAAGAAGTGTTGTGAGGGCCAGGCTGGTGCACACCCTCCCTCCTCCCCCCAGCCCATGAGATGGGCTCCCCAGGACAGGGCAGCAGGGGAGAGCACGGTACCTTTCTGCAGAAAGACATCCAGCTGGTCAGCACAGAAAGCTTTCAGCTCCTTCTCGGGTTTGTCTTTCTTCACCAGGGCCACCACGTAGTTGGCTAAGGCTGAGGGGTCTGCGTCACATCTAGGGAGAGAAAGATCCAGTCATGGCTCTGCTGGAGAGCTGGACACTCACTGGGACCAAAGAGCCACCAAACACAGCCCTGCAGCTCGAGTCAGGTGCTTTGGTGACACCCAGCACCGAGCCAGCAGAGGGTCCTGCCCAGCCCAGCACACCACTGCAGCTACCTTGTGCCCAGCCCTCACCATGCTCTGCTCTTTGCTCCCCTCCTGAGCTTTGCTTGGGAAAAACCTTCTTTTTGACCCCAGAAAGACCCGTTCTAGGGCACCTGAGCAGTGCCAGTGGGTGCTGGTGACACTGCTGTGGCTGTGCCAGCCCAGCAAACACCAGGGCATCACCCCACAGCCACTGAGGGTTCAGAGCATTAGGTTATCCCAGTGAAAAGAGTTCAGAAAGAGCACCAGGGCCCATGTGAACCATGCACACTGATGCCCTCTGCACAGCTGGAGATACAGAGCCTGGCCCAGGGACTATTTCCACACTGCCCCTTTACACTGGGGAAGTGGCCAAAGGGGTGCAGTTATTCACATCAACTCACACAGCCCTTATCTAGCCCGTGAAGGCCAAAGATAACCAACTCTGCAGTGCTCTGCCACTGATCTGCCAATGGGGTATTGCCTGGATGCCACCACTCAGCTGCTAGAGCAACCCGAGTAGGAGCCAATTAACAGTGCTCAGTGATGAAGCAACAACCCTCACCAGCCTCTCTCTGAAGATGCAGCTATCAGATGGCAGGTGGGGACTCAAAACAGCCTGACAGGTTAAAGATTTAATCTTTAAGATTAAAACAGAGGGAACTGTGTGTTTTAAGATCATTAAGAAAATAGAAGGAAATGGTGTCAAGCACACAGGCCTGAAAATGGAGCAGAAAAAGTGCACACAGAAAGCAGGCAATATGCAAGAACTCTGCAGCTGACAACGGGTCAGAGAAATAAAAACCCTCAGAGAGCAGCCAAGCAGCTCCACTCCAAATCAGTTCACTTGCTGCCTGCAACAGCCGAGGAAAGCCACATTAAATGTGGCAATTAACAAGAAAGAAACCACAAATTTACACACTTCACAGTTCCCAGACACAAGCTCTCACAACAAGAAATGAACTGTAAGGAATTCAGTACCAGAGCCTCGGTGACACTGCCTTCAGCTTCAGTTACAGGGGTCTTCTGCCACCCCATTCCTTTCTCCACAGAGTTCTCTCAGGCTCCACAGGAGCACGTGTGAGCTCCATCAGCTTCTCCAGGCTACCCCTTTAGTGTTTTCACTGCTGGCCAAGCAGGAAATTCAGTGATTCCCTGCCATGAGCCCTCGTGTCCCTGCAGGGCAGCTCGGGCTCCCAGGGAAGGCTGGGCAGCAAGAGAAGAATGCCTGGGACTGGCAGCAAAGGTGCAGGAGCAGGAGTTACACTCCAGCCAGGACAGGCTCCCAGAACTGACCAAGAATCAGCCCAGCCCATTAGAAAAGGAAAGTCATGAGGGCTGCTAGCTCATGAGCACAGCTGAGCAGTTTTAATGCCCCTTTAAAATATGAGAATGGGAAAATATCTGAGTAAGTATCAGCTGACTGGGCGTTGCAAACATATAGTTATGTCCTACAACTGCAGGTGGGCCTTGCTTTTACTCTGGGGGAGCTCTGATGCTGGCTGGTCACTGACAAGTGAGTTTCCTTCAGCAGCCCCTTGCAGCCTTACGCCTCCAGCACAGGTCACTGTATCCACGGCCCAGCTTCAGTCAGCGTGAGGAGCTTTCAGACACAGGGAAACCCCTCGGAACACCCCTGGCAGCAGCGGCAGGGCCAGCACAACCCCCCTGCAGATGCTCCACCGAGAGCCCAGGGGGTGGGACGCTGCCCCTGCAGACAGCCCGGCTGTGCTCGGCGGTGCCAGCGGCCGGGCTCGGGGCTCTCCCCGGTTCGTGCTTCCAGCCGAGGTGATGCAGATAGAGACCAAGCTCCGACTCCGCTACGGAGCAGCCCGTGGGCCCAGGCCCTGCCCGAGCCGCAGGTTTTGGGACACAGGAGCAGGTCTCTACCCTCGGCCCAAGCTCCTTAAAGCGGAGCCTCCCGCCACCGTGTGCCCAGAAGCGCCGGCCCCCGGGAGAGCCAGCGGTGCAGCTGCGGCCGGGCCCTGTCACCGCCCGGGGCCGCTCCACGGTCAGGGCCCGGCTCCCGCGTCCCGGCCCCGCACGCAGCCTCGTTCCGCGGGGCCCGTGCAAACCGCTGCCCGCCGCGACCTCTCCCGCTCAACCCCGGCGCGAAGCCGCCTCTCCTCGCGGCGGGGACCGGCCCAGCCTCCGGCCCTACCCCTACTCCTGCCCCTGCCCCGCCGCCCGGGCCGGGCCGGCCCTGCCCGCGCCCGCACTTACATCGGCTCCAGCAGCTTGGCCAGCCAAGACTTGAGAGCGTCCACGTTCTCTATGATCATGGTGGCAGCGCTGCTCCGCCCGGCTCTGCTCTACACGGCCGCGGCCATCGCCTCCCGCCGCTGCTGCCGCCGCCGCTGCCGCCCCGGCCGCTTCCCCCGCCGCGGCCTACTCACAGGAACTAGCCCAGCGCGCACCCTACCCTGCTGGGCAGCGCCAGCCCGCCCGCCCGCCAATCAGACACCGCCGCTGCCGCGCCAAGAGCCAATAGGAGCCGCAGGAAGCGCGTCACGAAGGTCAGCGGGGAAGCAGCAGGGTAGGTCGCGCGGGTACGTGAACCCTCCGATGCGGCGTCTTTGGGGGCGCTCTTAAAGGGGCAGCGCGCCTCGGAGCGCGACCGGCGCCACAGCGCCCCCCAGCGGCTCGGCGGGGGCTCGGCCCAGCCCGGGCGGGGGAATTTGATGGATTATTAGTTTTTATTTTTCTCGCTTTTTTTTTTTCCGTTTCACGGTTACGACTCTGCGGCTCCCGCTGTGCGCGGACGAACCCGGCCCTGCTCCCTGTGCGTGGAGGCCCACGGGGCTCCTCGGCCGGGCTCTGCTGCCGCCCCGGGGACTGCTCGTCCTGCGGCCGCGGGCCGGGGGTTCTCCTCCCTCGGGGCCGGGACACGGACAGGCCCTGTCCCCCCACTGGGCCGGGCCGCGATCGCTGCCCGCGGCTGCTGCAGCGAGCGGCGGAACCGCGGTGCTACAAAAGGCCCGCGCTGGCTGCGCCCGCCCCTCCTGAGCCGCCACCGCCTCCCCTCTGCCCCCGCCTTGGTACGGCCCGGACCGTGTGGGGGATCTGGGTCGGACCGTACCATAGGCGGGCGGGGCAGGGTCAGGCCGGGGCGGGTTCGGGCCGTACCAAGACGATGGGCGGGGCGGGTGCGGGCCGGGCCGTACCAAGGCGGCGGGCGGGGGTGCCGTGTCCGTCCGTGGGCAGCATGGCGGTGAGTGCGGGCGGGTCGGCGCTGTGCGGGAGCTCCGGAGCCGCGCTCCGTTGCCGCGGCGGGCCCTGGGTGGGGTGTCCGCCCGGGGCCCTTTATCGCGGGGCCGTGGCCGGGCTCCCCTCGCTCCCCTCCGCGCCAGCGTGGCGGCCCCGGCCGCGGTGCGGGGCTGTCGGGGCTGTCCCGCGGTGTTTGCAGCCCGTCCCGCCGCGTGTCGGTGCCGCTGCGGGGCTGGCAGCCGCTGAGGTGCGGTCCGCGGCCGCTGCTCCGTGGCTGGGGCAGTGGGGAGCGGCAGAGCAGCACCGAGGGGCGTTTGGGGGCTGAGACACCGGGGATTAAGCGTCTGTCCCGAGGTGCGGCCCTGCGCTAACTCACTGCTGCATCTCTGGCCTTCTTGTCAAGGCATCGGGAGCTTTGCTGGGCTAGGCTGCTGTTTGGTGACGTTGGGGAAGGCTGGCACAGCTCATGCCACAAATATCTCGGCGGTATCTGCAATCTGTCAGGGAAAAAAGTCCCAAATCCTCAAACCGGGGGGGTGTCGAGCTTCAGGACTGCGGTGTAACGCTGGAATCACAGACCGGTTTGGTTTGGAAGCTCATCTGGTTCCAGTCACAGCGGGGACCCCTCCCACCAGAGCAGGTGTCTCGGAGCCCCATCTAGCCTGCCCCTGGACACTGCCAGGGCTGCAGCATCCACAGCTGCCTGGGCACCACCCTCGCCCACAACAGTTTATTGCTTACACCTGATAGAAACCTGCCCTCCCTCAGCTTAAATCCATCACCCATTGTCTTGTCACTGTGTGCCCCTGTAAAAACTCTTGTGAGCTGTTGTGTGATAAGGAGAAGGGAATATTTATCACCTAATGGGCTTTTTTTTTTTAACACTGCTGGAATTTAAAGTTATTTAAAATCTTTTACCTGAAGAACTCTACAATTAAAGCAGACTTCTGTGCCAGGCTCTTCTGGTGCAGATGGTTCTGTCCCCCTTTGTGTGTAGCAAGATGAAGAAACACTGCCTGGGGTTTATGAAGAGTGTGGAACAAAACCAGGATTCCATGGGGGGGGGTTTTGTCACTTAAGATATATTCAATTCAGACACCCCTGAGTTAGTTATTGGTAAGGTGAGTAGTGAGTGTGTTGGCTACTGGAAAAATGCTGCTAACCTTTTTCTCAGAGTTCAGAGGTGTTTCAGGCGCTGTCCCAGGGGTACACAGTCCCAGCACCAGCAGCTGAACAGCTGGGAGGTCATTCTGCAGAGCCCAGAGCTGCTCCCCTGGAGTGACAGGGGTGCAGGAGCTGTGCCATGCATTGCAGCTCTCTGTTAACCTGCTCAGCCACACTGTCCCTCCTCCTGCCCCACAGGAACGCAAAGGGACTGCAAAAGTCGATTTCCTGAAGAAAATTGAAAGGGAGATCCAGCAGAAGTGGGATAATGAGAAAGTCTTTGAGGTTAATGCCTCCGACAGGCAGACCCAAAAGAGGTACCAGTACTTTTTTTTCCTACAGGTTTTATTTTTAACTGCTTGGGATGCCTTTAGAAGGGCACACAACACACCCTCAGAACCCTGTGCACTGATGAGATGAGCAGTTAATTGCAGTGTGCCACTAAAAGCCTTGCACTCAGGTGGAGGGAAGTGAAATAGATGGCTTTAAGCCTTTGTAGTAATTAATTTACAGCAGCAGGGTGGGAATTTGTTACCTTTGGAAGGTGCTGTATCTATTTCAAGGCTTCCTTGTGCTCTCAGTCCTGTGTGGGTGTTTTGTTTCTTCTGAAGATGACAAAACCTGTTGGTGTATCAGTCCCCATGCTGCTGGCAGGGAAAATGCTCTTTTAATGCACTGTGGGCTGATAATAACTGAACATACCTGTTAACTGCTTTGCTTTTGCACCTCTGATGGCCATTTAAAAAGCTAATAACCTGTTTTAATTCTTCGGATGCCTTCTCAGCACGGGGAAGTTCTTTGTTACCTTTCCTTATCCCTACATGAATGGCCGCCTTCACCTGGGACATACCTTCTCCTTATCCAAGTGTGAGGTAAGTTTTCCTATCCCAGGGCCTTGAAATGCTGCTCTACAACAAATCACACTTTAGTAGCTCCACTTTGAACTAACAGAATGCCTTATTTATAGATTTAGTAATTGCTCAAGCATTTATTTCCCCCCACCCTATTTTCAGTGGAAATATTGCTGTTTGGAGACACATGCCACTCATCACAGCTTCTCATTCTAGGAGGATAGCCCACAGGTGTTTCCTCCTGCAGATTTGCTGAGGTTTTGAGTGCTTCTAAATGGTGCAAACTTCCCAAGAATTCTTACTGTCTTTTGTTGGTGAATACTGTGCTCAGTTACCCCTGTGCTGACAGGCTTTAGTAGGAGTGGGTAGGACACCATCAAATCAATCTCTTCTTTGCCCCATTCTTCTTCAAGTCAAAAACAGACAGGTGAAAATTAGAAAATCTTGTACTTGGAGGGGTTGGAGGGGACCTCTGGAGCTCAGACCTGTTAAAATCCAGTTTCACCTTTTTTTTCCCCCATTGATTAGCTTCCTAGATGCTGTTCAGTAGTCTCATGTTAAAGAATTACACTTATTTTTAATAAGGCTGCTGATTTAGTCTTGTGTCACTTGGCTTAGCTGTGTCATTCTTCTCCTTCATACAGTTTGCAATTGGGTACCAGAGGCTGAAGGGGAAGAGCTGCCTGTTTCCCTTTGGGCTGCACTGCACTGGGATGCCCATAAAGGTAGGATGTTGAGAGCTACTCAGGCATTTTGCTGGTGTTTTTGACTTCTTGGAGCATTGCTTGCTGTCCATCCCAAAACTCTGTTAGCTTGTTCAAAAATTCATCAAGGCAGAGTGATTTGGAAACTAAATTGGAAGTTATAATACCAATTTATATATAAATAATATAAATATACCAAACACTGCTGGGCTGTGTGGCCAGGGCAAGTGCTGACAGTCTGCCCATGACTCTGCCTAGGCCTGTGCAGATAAGCTGAAAAGAGAAATGGAACTGTATGGCTGTCCACCAGAGTTTGCTGATGAGGAGGAAGAAGAGGAAGAAAATCCTGCTAAAAAAGAAGAAGAAATTATCATCAAAGACAAAGCAAAAGGCAAAAAGGTAAACTTTAAACCAGTAGCCAGTAGAGGGGTTTCCTCCTGCACACTCAGAGAAACCTGGGATACAAGTATTTTGATTGTTTTTTTCCAAGAGAGATGGATTATTTTGACATAGAATTGAAGAAAATTTATCTACTGCGTGGTTCCAGAGATGCCATTTCAATGCATGGAATCTGAATGGTGAGCTATGCAGTGTTTAACAGCTTCCTGACAGGAATGGCATCACCCAGGGTGTTACTGCATTTTATTTCTCTGTACTCAAAGCATTGAAAAACAAGTTGTAGGAAATAGCCCTGCTTCTTCAGGGGAAGGGCTTTATATATTAAAATATATATATATTTTTATCATCCTTATGTGATTTGGTATCTATTCTGCTTAGATACACAGAGAAGTAAAAACATCCAAATTATTTTGGCTTATCACATGAGATTTGTGATTTTGGGAGTACCATAAAGCAAGGAAAACAGAGGAATCTAGCAAAACTTCTTATGCATCTTGGTGCCTGCCAAAGGGGTTGTTGCTCTGGCAGCATTAGAGTTGTCTGACAGCAGGGGCAGGTGTGACCTTGCTGCAGGTAGTGAGTTGCTGTTGGGTAGAGATATCAGGTGCTCAAAGGACAATCTCTGGAAAAAACCATCTGAGCAAAGTAACATCAGAAGAGGTTTTTGATACAAGGACACAGTGTGGGACTGGTGCAAACACCCAGCTGTTGGACCAGGACCTCTGTGACCTCTGCAGCTGTGTCAGATCTGAGCACTGAGCAGTTGGAAAGGGGGTTAATCTATATTCAGTTCAGTGCAAGCTGCTAAATACATAGATCAGAAACTAATCTTCACTGCTAGAGAAAAGGCAGTAAGAGTATTTCTATTAACTTGGGTGTCTGGAAACAGAAACCACAACATGTCAGACCTGCTCTGAGTGTTCAGAGCTGTCAGGAGTACAGCAACCTGCTCCATTTCCTAACCAGGAGTGTCCTTTTAGAGCAAGGCTGCTGCCAAGGCTGGCTCTGCCAAGTACCAGTGGGGAATCATGAGGTCTTTGGGTCTCTCTGATGAAGAAGTGGTCTGTTTCTCTGAAGCTGAGCACTGGCTGGATTATTTCCCTCCCCTTGCAGTCCAGGATCTGAAGAGCATGGGATTGAAGGTAAGTGTAAAGTGTAGAGCTGAGTTTGTGAGCAGCCAGGCTTGGATTGTTATGTTGTCTTTGTGAACATCCTGCTTGGAGAGTTTCTAGGTAATACCAACAGTATTCTGGAGATGTTTCTGATACTTATGGAATCACTCATTTAAGCTTTTAATGGTCCTGGGTGATAGCTGAGCTCTCTGTTCCATTCTGCTTGTACCCTGTGTGGTGGTTGCAGCTGGAGCCAAGAGTCAGATGAAGGGATGATGGTTTTCCCTTGTTTCCATGCCAGAGACTGTTCTGCAGTCAGTGTTGACTGTAGGTTTAGAACAGTGATGTGGCATTAAATAGATACCTGTCCTGCTGACAACACTTAAAGGTAAGGACAGGGATTGTGAAGGAGGGTGGTGCTGAAATTTCCCTTCAGTGGTTGGTTAGAACAAAAGCTCTAGAACTCAGACAGCAGATGGGGGCTCGAGCCTGCCCTCAGCTCTCAGACCATGCTCAGGCTGTTCAGGTGTGTTTTCAAGTGCACACCCTTTGGCACAGGGCACTGCCTGATTGGAGACAGCCTTTGCATTCTGAAAATAATGCTGTTCCTGTTGTGAGCTTCCTTGGACTCCTTTCTTGTGTGTGCTTACTGGGGGCTGTTATGCATTTGCAGGTGGATTGGAGGCGTTCCTTCATTACCACAGATGTTAACCCCTACTATGATTCCTTTGTACGATGGCAGTTCCTGACCCTGAAGGAGAGAAATAAGGTCAAGTTTGGGAAAAGGTGAGCCTGGCTCAGCCCTGTTCACTGTGGGGGGGGGATAGGGTCCAAGGCAGACCCCTCTGGCATGTCTAGAAGGTGCCTGTAACTCCCATTGAACTAGAATCCTTTCTCTGCAGTTGCTCTGCTACCACAGAATTACAGAATCACAGAGTGTTTCTCATCTAGATCACCTACTCCAACCCCCCTGCCCGAGCAGGGTCACCTAGACACACCTACTAGATGTGGTAGGGATTGTGTTCCTGGAACAGCTCTCCTGTGGGTATCAACTCAAAGCAGATCAGGCCACTGCTGAAAGCTTTTGGAAAATGGAACATTGGCATCAGTGCAAACAGATTTATGCAAAATTTGGGAATGCTGTTAAGAAGTCTCTTTTTCATAATTTTTTTTTTTTTCTCCTCTTGGTCTACATGTGACTGTATTTGTTACTAAATGAAAACATGCATTTCTCTAGATACACAATTTACTCTCCAAAAGATGGACAGCCTTGCATGGATCATGACAGGCAAACAGGAGAGGTAATGTTTTTAATTGACTTTTCTAGGTATTGCCTATGGTCTTAAATACTGAATGGAAAAATCAATTGTACCTTGGGGCAAAATGCATTTTGTACACACAGAGTTCTCAGTACTTGGGGAAGTTGAGTGAACTCCTACTGAGAATATTTGTCTTGAACCATGGGGTAGTGTTTTCCACTGTAGCTTTTTTCTGTGGCTGGTTGGCACTTTGTGCCAGCAGCATCACTGCACCATAACACAGAACAGTTACTGTCTTATGCTGCTGAGGCAGTGGCTGTGATGAGGAACTGTCTGGACATGGGAATAGCAGAGTGGTTTGTACTGATGGATTTTTGCTTCACTTGGAAGAAAGCAGCAGTACCTTGAATGGCATTTGGGTTGAATTACTGCAGAACAAGATTTATTTACTGCTTGAGGTAATGTCAGGTATTGATTGCTGTGTTGTTCCTGTGAATTGCAGGGTGTTGGGCCTCAAGAGTATACACTGATCAAGATGAAGGTGTTGGATCCTTACCCTGCAAAGCTAAGGTGGGTCTAGAATTGGTGATGGCAGATGGTGCCAGAAGTGAGCAATGAATTGGACAGCCTGTTTCACCTCATTTAATTTAATTTCACCCTGTTGTTTCTGTGACTTCAAGGTCTTGTTCTCTGTGTTGAACTGCACTATTCACTAGTTTGTGTGGAACTCAAAGTGGAGAAAGAGAAAATGAAAAACCCACAAAACTTACTGACCCACTTTGATCCTGTGGGAAATTTCACTTAAAAGTTCATATGGGCTTAAAAATGTGTTCTGGGTTACCTTGAATGTTTTTGTTTTGGTGACTTATAAAACACTTTTCCTCCCCCTCAGTGGCCTGAGAGGAAAGAATATCTTCTTGGTGGCTGCCACCCTCAGACCAGAGACCATGTTTGGCCAGACCAACTGCTGGGTTCGCCCGGACATGAAGTACATTGGCTTTGAAACTCTGCATGGGGACATCTTCATCTGCACCCAGAGAGCTGCCAGGAACATGTCCTACCAGGGCTTCACGAGGGACAATGGAGTCGTGCCAGTTGTCAAGGAGCTGATGGGAGAAGTGAGCATCTTGCAGATCTAGTTTCCATTTGGTTGGTTGTAATACCTGGGGAACACCAGGTATTGGTGCTTCAGGCAGCAGAGCTTGCTCAGCCAGGCTGGAGAAGTGCTGTTTATTGTGATGATGTTCCTCTGTCCTGCACAGGAGATTCTTGGCACTGCACTTCTGGCACCTCTCACCACCTACAAAGTTATTTATGCTCTTCCCATGCTCACAATCAAGGAAGATAAAGGTAACTTCACAGCAGCTTCTTGCCAGAGCCCTTTTGATGTGCACCGTGATGCCAATGCGCTCTGACTGATCTGATCTGTTCTGTCTTGCCCTTTGTCAAGGAACTGGAGTGGTAACAAGTGTTCCCTCTGACTCTCCAGATGACTTTGCAGCCCTGAGAGATTTGAAGAAAAAACAGGTCAGTCAGTGGACTGAATTGCTTCTGTTTCCTTGCCATGGTGTGAAGGATTGAGAGGGGACATCCAGTGGGTACAATGAAACTCCTTTGACTGGAGTTCTGCTGTCTCTAACTTGAAACCCAAGTAGATAAAACCAGGTGAAGTTAAAACCACCTGGGACAGGTGTTTACTTTCAGACTACAAGAAGAATTGGGGATGAGAATCATGTAACTTTTGTTGTATGTTGAGGTAGAGAAAAGCACCAGTGAAAGAGAGGTAAATTCCTGTTGTGGAGAGTACTTCCAGAGATGAGATTTAGACCTCTGTGTGAATTTCAAATGAGACTTAAAGTAGCTGTCACTATTACAGCTTCCAGAGTTTACCAGCATCTAAGCAGCTATCCCTGGCCAATGAATCTTGGTAGAGCAATTTTATTTTCCCCCTGTTAAAAATGAAGAGAGTTATGACAGAGAATCACCTGGAAATGAGATGGGGATTAAACTCAGGTTGAGAAATGATGGGCAAGTGGGGTAGTGTCTTACCTACTTCATAACAAAATAGTATGTGTAAGAAAGACCCTCTAATGGATAAAAAAAAATTAAATCTAGAAAGCTTTTCTTCTTTCCATATTTTTTTTTTCCTACCTTTCAAAGGCTCTGAGGATGAAGTATGGCATCAAAGATGAAATGGTCCTGCCATTTGAACCAGTAAGTACCCCACGCGTGTCCATCTGCAGTGCACTTGCCTGTGTATTCACTGATGGGAAATGTACCAACAACTGTTCCTGCCTTTTCCAGAAGCTCTAAAGTCTCCCAGCTGGAAGAACTGACAAGTTTAAAGTTCTCATGTCCTGCTATAGCTGTAAAGTTCTGTTAGGGGTTGCAGCCAAGAGTTGTTACTTCATGCTGGCTTACTAAGTTGATGAAAGCTCACAGCCTAACAGCCCACTGGCACAAAGAGCTGAAGTCCCTACAATTGACACAGGCTCATGAGCTGTTCTGATGAGAGCACAGGCTCTGGGTGAAGCCATCCCAGTGCTGTGTGTCACCCTGGTTCCACGGGCTGGCTGCAGGGCTGGCACAGCCCAGGAGGTGTCATGTTGGGAGGTGAGGTGGTTGTTGCTGGTAGGGGTGAGGGCCAGGGTCCCACTGGGGACTGCCAGGAATTCCTGACTGGATGGGTGCCCTTGCACTAACACTTGTTAAGTCCTGGGTAACCTGGTTAATATTAGGTGCTGCAGATTTTCAGTCAGTAGCAGTTTTCTCTAGCCCCAGCACCTGCCATCAGGGTTCTTGGGGAATCCTGCTTTTGGCCAAGATGCCATGCAGCACAAACTTTCAGGTAATGAGTAACAACTGCCTTTTTCCCCTTTATAATCTGTGGTTCAGACTCCCAAAGCAGCCTAGGGACAGCAAACCAAGCTAAACACTTGTCTCTTTTGTTCAGTGCATCACTTCTAGTGAAACTTGTGAAGTTCAGGAAATAAATCTCTTGTGTAGATTGTATGACAATGAGATAACATGAGCTGAATATCTGACATAGTTTTGTTTATTCTCAGGTGCCCATCATTGATATCCCAGGCTATGGCAACCTTTGTGCTCCATTTGTTTGTGATGAGCTCAAAATCCAGAGCCAGAATGACAGAGAGAAGCTTGCTGAGGCCAAGGAGAGAGTGTACCTGAAAGGGTTTTATGAGGGAGTAAGTAAAAAAAGTGTTTTCTTGCTGAGCTTGAGTAGGAGGAAAAAAGTGGATGATAAATAATTTAATTATTTTTTTTTTAAGACTGCAAGAAAGAGGGAGATTTTTTCCTTTTCCCCAGATCACTTTTCATTTGGACTTCTGCAGTCAAGTTCTGCAGTTGGAGGAGTTAAGTAGAATTAAACACAGAAAAAGGAAGAACATAGGACTGTGAACTAAGATTTATCTGATTTCTATCAAGTGATCACATTCTGGGGACCTGACCAATTTCATTACAAATACTGATTTTGAAACTGATGTGAACAGTGTGGTGTGGCTATTTTGGTTGTGGTTTTTTCCCCTCCTGTCTGTACTGGTGTAGTGTCTCACTATGATGTATTTCTCAGCTGCTTTCTTCTAAGTTGGTAACAGTTTTGTTTCTGAGTGCCTGTGTTTGGTTTGCTCTGTGCCTGCTGATGTGTGTACACACTCATTTTGGGGAAGGATGACTGCTTAGTGGAAAAAAACCTTTTTTTTCCTGTTTTTTTTTTTTAATGTCAAAGACTGCAGCAAAGTGCTATTTCTTTACACTGATCTGAAGAGCTTTGGCTACTCTTCCTCTTAACTTCAAACAAAACCAACTCCTGTGACTCATCTTTTACAGGTGATGTTGGTGGATGGATTCAAAGGACAAAAAGTTCAGGATGTCAAGAAGGTTATTCAGAAGATGATGGTGGATAATGTATGTGGTACTATTCACTTGGCTGCTTCTAAATGATCAATTTTGTTCTTTTTAGAGTGGCTGAGTCACTGAAGAAACCTCTCTGGTTTGTTTCATCTTAGTGGTGCTTTGGACTGCTACAGAGTAGGAAACACTGCTGAAAAAAGACCTTGTGTTCTGGGACTAAGTGGGGTCAATAGTTAATCAGAGGCTCTTGTTCCTTGCTTCAGCCCATCACTTTCTCTAGGAAATACTTAATTGGTCTGATTTAATCTTTGATGTTGGGAAGACACTGAAAGAGTAGGGTCCAAATTGCCAGTGTCCAGTCCTGCCAGTAAAGGGTGTCTGTGACTGGTGCAAACACCCTGTTTCCAGGCTCATCATGCAGAGAAGAAGTGTAGCAAATGAACAAGGGTCATGTCATCTGTCTGCAGAGAGATTCCTGAAGAGGATGGCAGTGGGAGAGGCTCCAGGTGTCAGCACAAATGCATGGTTTGTGAAGGCAGAATTCAAGCTCTTTGCTTGGTCTTCACCTTTCACCCTCCTCTCCCCCCACCCAGGGTTTTCTAGTAGCTGTTTTAATCAGTTGAGGTGTAGCCAGTGAGTCATATTTTGTGCTTCTGTCTCCTTCCCATCGTGGATGGAGACATTCTTTACAAGGTTTTGTGAGCTGGTACCTCAGAGGCACATGGGGAAGCATTGCCCTCACTTCACTGAAATGAGTCCTGAGGCAGTGATGAGAGCTGTGCAGTTGATGCTGGAGAACAGCTGAGAATGGAGAGGATGCTTTTTAGTGAGGATTTTCAAGACTAAGTACTGAAATCCTCCCTCTTATTTCCCTTTCAACCCTTAGTCTGAAGCCATGATTTATATGGAACCTGAGAAACAAGTGATATCCAGGTCTGCTGACGAGTGTGTCGTGGCCCTTTGTGATCAGTGGTAAGTAAAACTGTAAAGTTACCACCAAATTATATCCTACTGGTGGATTGCTTGATTACAATAAACGTTTCCCACCTGTAGGTATTTAGATTATGGAGAAGTGAACTGGAAGAAACAGACAACAGAGTGTTTGAAACATCTAGAGACGTAAGTTACAAAGGCAGATGTAAAGGGGGTGGTTGCTGGCTGTGTGCTGTGTCTCAGAGGGCTGAGAGGAGTAATAACTTATTTCTTGCAGGTTTTGTGAAGAGACTAGGAGAAATTTTGAAGCTACTTTAGGGTGGCTACAAGAGCATGCATGCTCCAGGACATACGGCCTAGGTAGGCAAACCTCCTTTTCTCACCCAGTGCTGTCACTGTGCTGTCTGCATCCAAAGTGGTTCAGATGGTGTGGAACAGATTTATCCAACTGGCACCTTGGCCCAGCACCTGCCTTCTTGGAAACATGTGGCCAGGAGTAGT
The DNA here is from genome assembly GCA_013401355.1 of Ceyx cyanopectus. Taxonomy (NCBI): domain Eukaryota; kingdom Metazoa; phylum Chordata; class Aves; order Coraciiformes; family Alcedinidae; genus Ceyx; species Ceyx cyanopectus. The sequence goes on from VYZU01069945.1 coordinate 57,245, forward strand.
TCTGTGTTGGCAGTGATTCTGGGCAGCATCTCTAGCTTTTTGCCTGGGCTGTGGGTTTGGAAGGGATCTCAGAAGTAAATAATGCCATTTTTTGGGTGTTCTTAAACTCTGGCTAGCCTTGATCTTGTGTGACACAGCTGTTACAACTGCAGCGTAACACCCAGCAAGCCATGGTGAGCTGAAATCTGACAGCTGTGTTAAGCTGACTACAAAATGAGCAAGACTTTGATAAAATTTTTAAATTAAAAAAAAGGGACTTTTGCAAGCATAAGCATGACTACTTGCATGCACATTTGACTTTCAGTGGAACAAATAGACACACATAAACTGCTTCTGCCTGCCTACCTGTCGTGCCTGTGAGCAGGGAAGGTGCTGACTGTGAGTTGTGGCTTCCATGTCTTCCAGGCACCCGGCTGCCCTGGGATGAGCAGTGGCTGATTGAGTCTCTCTCTGACTCCACCATCTACATGGCCTATTACACAGTGGCTCACCTCTTGCAGGGAGGTAACCTGAGGGGCCAAGGAGAATCTCCTGTAGGCATCAAGTAAGGAAATCAATTCATTATATTTCCTTGTTTAATTCTGTGTGCTTGTCTCCTCAATTGCTCTTGACAAAAGGGCTGATTTTTTGTTTTATGTTTAAAAAGTGTCACTCTTAAAACATAACCTGCTGTTAACTAAGGTGCTGCAAGTCTGCAGAAGGGAAATGAGAAGAGGAAGGAATATGGTGGCCAGAGAGAGAGAGGAGGAATAGCCCTGAAAGCAGAACTGTCTGCAGAGTAAATCACCTTTTAAAATCTTCGTTGGACTTGCCTTGTTAATGGTCCTTGCAGGGTGTTTGAGGGGCTGCTGGGGTGTCTGTGCCTAGGAGCCTGCTTTGCAACTGTCAGAAATGCTCTGCTGCAGTGTGCAGGGAGAGCAAGAGTAGCCCTTAGTTTTGTCACTGTCTTAAAAGCTTTGAACCATCTTTTATCCACACCTGGACCGTGGAAGCCTTCCAAGTGAAAAGGAGAAGGCATTTGTACCAGAATAGCTCCTCAGACTGCTCTGTGACCTCTTGCTGTGAGCTTGTAGTGATAGAGATCAGAGACATAGTGCAGCTTGTCTGCAGTTGAGAACAAAACTACTTCCATTCTTGCCTTAAATCTCACACTCTGCTTCTGGTGTGTTTTATCATCTGTTTTCTGGGGTAGCTTACACACTGGAACTGGAACTGGCCTCATTCAGTGTGTAACTACTCTGGAAGACATGGACAAAGCAAAGATTCTTCCAAACAGAAGTAGTTTTGAAAGACTTGGCAAGGCTTTCATTTTTGCTCAAAACTCTGTAATTAGAGAGGTTACTGTATACAAGCCCTGTCTGGAAACACACTTTGAAGTGAGCATCCTGAGCACTGAATTACAGATTGGATGTAATTAAGTGTATACAATTAGAGTGCACTCTTAAGTGTGGAGATACTTTTTACTAAGGGGAAAAAAAGTTGTTTGCTAACACTCTAAGGTTTGTGGTGCATCGTGTCAGTCACCATCTGCTTACAGTGATGTTGGCACCAAACCTAGAAGTGAAGTCCCAGCACACCATGGTGATTTAAGGCACAGAACAGCAGCTACCAGAACTGTCCCAGTAAACTGGTGTGTGTAAGACCTTGTCTGGATGGGTGGCAGTGGCCGTGGTTTGCAGTAGGTGTTTGGGATGTACTGGAGATCCTTCAGATGCAGGATGGTTTCCCCCCCTGCACAATCCAGACCAAAGCACTGCAGGAAATGGTAACTAATAGTAATCTTTGATTTGAAATTATTTAGTCTGAAATGTGTGCAGTTAGTACCTGGTGGACTCCAGTGAAATTCTAAGGAGCAGGGAGTGAAAGCCTCTGCAGAAATGAGGGATATTTAATGCAGGCCAGCGGCTGCAGAACTGTGGGTCTAAGTTATGTCCTCTTCACTGAACACTGTGAATCCTACCTTTAGTAATTGGTAAATTGTATCTTATAGGAAATACTAATTTTAAATGAATTAATTCCATTCAATGTGGTTAAAAGTGCAGGGAAGCTGAGCTACAGGTAACAGCTGTTTGAGGTCAGCAGTGGTGCTGGGGGTGGGGACAGGCAGCTGGAAAAGAAATTTTAGGTTTCCAGGACATTCAAGATTATGCTTTAATTGTTAAATACTTTTTATTTGCTGGAGTCTTCATGCTTTGTTGGGAAATATAAAAGGACAGTTTAATCAGGGCATGACTGGAGCAGTTCTGAGCTCTGGTTTAGTTTCTGATGTTGGACTCACTCACCTGATCTTAGACAAGTACCTGTACACTCAGTGTTTGCTCTGCTTATCAAAGGGAGCTGGTTGTGAGAATGAACCAACAGTTTGAAACTGTCTTGTACTAAATGCTGTGGAGTGTAAGAGGAACTTCTGACATCTCACTATGAGACTAACTCTGTGCAGGGCACATCAAATGAGCAAAGAAGTCTGGGATTACATCTTCTTCAAGGCAGCTCCATTTCCCAAAACAGAGATTCCAAAAGAAAAGCTGGACAAGCTAAAGGAGGAGTTTGAATTTTGGTATCCCGTGGATCTCAGAGTTTCTGGCAAAGATCTGGTTCCAAATCATCTGTCCTACTACCTCTATAACCACGTGGCCATGTGGCCAGATCAAAGGTAGGTGTGGAGATAAAGTCAGGCAGGTGTGCATCTTGTACTTCTGCTGAGCTTGCTCAGGGCTTTTTTGGGCTGCACAACGTTCAGAATTGGGTTTAAAATGTGTTCTTCCATATCCCAGCTTTGTTACAGCTGAGTAGAAGTCACTGAAATTGAAGGCTTTTTACCATATTTCCCTGTTCAAGTGTATTCCTGCACTGGGATTCTGAGTGACTTTATTATCATGAGTGGGGAACCTCTTATGCCTTTGGAAGAGTGTAGTTCTGTGCATGACTCTGCTGTGTTTGCAGTCCCTTGACCCTCTGGTGAAGAGTTGTATAAAATTATCTAGGGAAAGCTGTTTGCTGATGTGTAGTAGAGATGATGGTGGCGAGTTTGCTGTCTGCTTTCTCCCTGGAAGAGGTACATGGGACCTGGCTCTGTCAAAGGCAGTGCCAGTCACTGTCCTTTGTACTGGATGTTGCTGAGTAGAGGGAGTTGGGGTGAGTGGAGGCTGCTGGCAGGTGCAGTTCCCTGCTTTGCATTTCAGCACTGATCATCCCCAGCCCTTACATGGAGTTCTTTTCGTCCTCAAAGGCAATTTGGTTAAGACATCCCCTAGGTATTTTTAAGATTCTACTTAAGGTGTTCATCCTGAATATAAAATGATTGATTATAAAATGTTTCTCCTTTTCTAAGTGTGTGTACTGTGCCAAATGCTTTGTGTCTTGTCCTCAAACAGAGAAAAGTGGCCAGTAGCAGTGAGAGCAAATGGACACCTGCTCCTCAACTCTGAAAAGGTACAGTGGGGTTTGTGGAGAGAGGCATTTTGTGGTTGGCCAGGTGGACACATGGGAGCCAGACTGGGAAAATCTAGCTTGAAAGTTAAGAGGAGGAAATAGTAACAATTCTGGATTCTTCATTGGTGCCCTTCAGTTTTACTCTTTACAGGTCAAGACCTGCTTTCCCTGTCTAACACTTCTCCCAAGTTCACCAGCTTCAGTGCATTTCTGTCAAGTTTGAGTAACGTGGAACACAGAGTATTATGTATTTATTTATTTTNCTGAAATGTGTGCAGTTAGTACCTGGTGGACTCCAGTGAAATTCTAAGGAGCAGGGAGTGAAAGCCTCTGCAGAAATGAGGGATATTTAATGCAGGCCAGCGGCTGCAGAACTGTGGGTCTAAGTTATGTCCTCTTCACTGAACACTGTGAATCCTACCTTTAGTAATTGGTAAATTGTATCTTATAGGAAATACTAATTTTAAATGAATTAATTCCATTCAATGTGGTTAAAAGTGCAGGGAAGCTGAGCTACAGGTAACAGCTGTTTGAGGTCAGCAGTGGTGCTGGGGGTGGGGACAGGCAGCTGGAAAAGAAATTTTAGGTTTCCAGGACATTCAAGATTATGCTTTAATTGTTAAATACTTTTTATTTGCTGGAGTCTTCATGCTTTGTTGGGAAATATAAAAGGACAGTTTAATCAGGGCATGACTGGAGCAGTTCTGAGCTCTGGTTTAGTTTCTGATGTTGGACTCACTCACCTGATCTTAGACAAGTACCTGTACACTCAGTGTTTGCTCTGCTTATCAAAGGGAGCTGGTTGTGAGAATGAACCAACAGTTTGAAACTGTCTTGTACTAAATGCTGTGGAGTGTAAGAGGAACTTCTGACATCTCACTATGAGACTAACTCTGTGCAGGGCACATCAAATGAGCAAAGAAGTCTGGGATTACATCTTCTTCAAGGCAGCTCCATTTCCCAAAACAGAGATTCCAAAAGAAAAGCTGGACAAGCTAAAGGAGGAGTTTGAATTTTGGTATCCCGTGGATCTCAGAGTTTCTGGCAAAGATCTGGTTCCAAATCATCTGTCCTACTACCTCTATAACCACGTGGCCATGTGGCCAGATCAAAGGTAGGTGTGGAGATAAAGTCAGGCAGGTGTGCATCTTGTACTTCTGCTGAGCTTGCTCAGGGCTTTTTTGGGCTGCACAACGTTCAGAATTGGGTTTAAAATGTGTTCTTCCATATCCCAGCTTTGTTACAGCTGAGTAGAAGTCACTGAAATTGAAGGCTTTCTACCATATTTCCCTGTTCAAGTGTATTCCTGCACTGGGATTCTGAGTGACTTTATTATCATGAGTGGGGAACCTCTTATGCCTTTGGAAGAGTGTAGTTCTGTGCATGACTCTGCTGTGTTTGCAGTCCCTTGACCCTCTGGTGAAGAGTTGTATAAAATTATCTAGGGAAAGCTGTTTGCTGATGTGTAGTAGAGATGATGGTGGCGAGTTTGCTGTCTGCTTTCTCCCTGGAAGAGGTACATGGGACCTGGCTCTGTCAAAGGCAGTGCCAGTCACTGTCCTTTGTACTGGATGTTGCTGAGTAGAGGGAGTTGGGGTGAGTGGAGGCTGCTGGCAGGTGCAGTTCCCTGCTTTGCATTTCAGCACTGATCATCCCCAGCCCTTACATGGAGTTCTTTTCGTCCTCAAAGGCAATTTGGTTAAGACATCCCCTAGGTATTTTTAAGATTCTACTTAAGGTGTTCATCCTGAATATAAAATGATTGATTATAAAATGTTTCTCCTTTTCTAAGTGTGTGTACTGTGCCAAATGCTTTGTGTCTTGTCCTCAAACAGAGAAAAGTGGCCAGTAGCAGTGAGAGCAAATGGACACCTGCTCCTCAACTCTGAAAAGGTACAGTGGGGTTTGTGGAGAGAGGCATTTTGTGGTTGGCCAGGTGGACACATGGGAGCCAGACTGGGAAAATCTAGCTTGAAAGTTAAGAGGAGGAAATAGTAACAATTCTGGATTCTTCATTGGTGCCCTTCAGTTTTACTCTTTACAGGTCAAGACCTGCTTTCCCTGTCTAACACTTCTCCCAAGTTCACCAGCTTCAGTGCATTTCTGTCAAGTTTGAGTAACGTGGAACACAGAGTATTATGTATTTATTTATTTTGGAGTACAGTTTAGCCTTGTTAAGCATTGGAGTGGGTGCAGTGAGAGGAAAAGGTTTATACCAATAACTTGCTAACATACGCAAGTTCTGAAATTTAACTAGAAGTGTCTGAACCTAGGAATTAGTCTTTGGAGACACAGACCCCACCAGAGTCCTTGAAAGATCAATGCTGAAGATGCCAATTTTGAAGTAGTATTTAATTTAGGTGCTTTTAGGCAAAGCCTGGGGTGGAACCCAGGTGATGCAGAGGGCAGGTGCTGCTCCCCGGGCTGTAGAGGTAACAACTTGTGCCAGTCTCAAGACAAATTCAACATTCAGGAGTTAGATGAGCACTTGCAGAGTTTAATCTGCTTCTGCTGTGAGTTCTGGTTTGGATTTCCCAAACTGCTTTTTCTGGGCTTCAGGAGTAGGTAGTTCCTCAGTGGTTTTCCACAAGTCTGTCCTGGTTATCCAACACAACATGTGTGAGGAAACACAGGCTCCTCTGTTTCTTTCAGATGTCTAAATCTACAGGCAACTTTCTTACCCTGACTCAAGCTATTGACAAGTTTTCTGCAGATGGTAAGCACGTTCTGACCTGCATGTGGCTTTCAGTGGTACCAAAATGACTGAAATGAGTGTTTTCCCCTCAAAGGAGCAGTGGGTTTACTGGGGTAGTGAATTGCACCGAACCTACAGCTTGACACCTGCTCCTGGCTGCAGACTGGGATGTGTGTTGGCACAACACCTGTGTCAACCACGAGCTATCTGCTCCTGGTGTTGAGACCTGCTGGAGGTCCTAGGTCACTCTCTGGGGTGACTGTGGTGTAGGACACATGCTGTTGCTGCACAGGGGGTGTGGAACCTCCACGTTCTTCTTTCTGGACAGCGATTGTGCTGCTCTCCTGCTCCTGGTGCCTGGCTCCTTCCTTCTGAGGGAGGGCAGTGCACCTTTCCCAGGTCAAGTGCAGCTTTAGAGACCCCTGTCTAGCTGCCAGGCAGCTGGTGGAGCTGCTTTGCAGTTGAACCCCCAGAGAAGAGCTGTGTTAGGCAGTGGAGTGCCCGTGGCACCATCGTGTGCCTGCCTCAGCAGCTGGGGGCTCTTGCAGGCATGCGCCTGGCCTTGGCTGATGCTGGAGACACTGTTGAAGATGCCAACTTCGTGGAGGCCATGGCAGATGCTGGGATTCTTCGTCTCTACACCTGGGTGGAGTGGGTGAAGGAGATGATTGCAAACAGGGACAGCCTCAGAAGCGGTCCTGCCAACACCTTCAACGACAGGGTCTTTGCCAGGTACTGTAAAAGGCTGATCATACAGTTTGGTCTGTTTTTTTCTTGTCAAAAACAACTCTGTAGCTGTTTATTTTCCCCTACAAATTAATGAATTCTATAAAACAGAACGTGTCACAGAAAGGTTCAGTGATTGTGCTGCACTGGTGACACTGACAGTGTTGTACACGATGTTGCCACTGTGTGGGGCAGCCTGTGCAATGTTGGTGTTTTCCCTCCCTAGTGAAATGAGTGCAGGCATAAGGAAGACAGACCAAAACTACGAGAAAATGATGTTTAAGGAAGCTCTGAAAACTGGCTTCTTTGAATTTCAGGTAGGAGGCCTCTTTTTAGGTATAAAGAAACTGACACTTGGTATTTGTTACTTTGATCCTGCTGCCTCTGATCTTTAATTATACCACTGAATTGGAATCAGAACTGTGCCAAGAAATTAGAGTGCTTTAATGGAATAAATCTGAAGTGACAGAAGTCTGCTTGTGTCATTTAAAAAAGGTCCAGAGGAAAACAGCTGAGATGCTGCAGATAGTCCCCATAGCTCACAGAAGCAAGGAGCTGCTTAAAAAACCACACTATTAAAAGAGTGTTTCCCTTCTTTGACTCCTTTAATAAGGAACTCCTAATAAGAAATGCAGTGAATACCTCCACAGAGTCATTGGGAAGCAGAGTGCTTTGTGATACACTCCATAAACCCTGTCTCCAGAGTGTCTGCTGAGCCGTGCTGCTTGCTGGATGGACTGGACACTCCTTCTGTGATGCTCAGGATTATGATGGAGTAGGCTGAGTTATATGGATAATGATAGATCATACTTATTGCCTTTTCCTTAGCACTTACTGGTATCTTTATGGAAGCTGTTCAGGGTGATGGTACCTGGTACAGAGCTGTGGATGTGTTGGGATGTATCAATAAACACTTCTTGTACCACATTAATGTGAAAATCAAGTGTCCAGCCAGCAGATTCATCAGAAAACACAGTTCTGGTGATAGTCCATCTCTGGGCTGTAAGCTGCTGCATTCTCAGGCACTCTGGGGCAGGGAGCTGTGTGTTTGAGGGGTCAGTGACAGTGCCTTGTCCTGTTGCAGGCAGTGAAGGACAAATACCGTGAGCTGGCCATCGAGGGCATGCACAGGGACCTGGTCTTCCAGTTCATTGAAGTTCAGACTCTGCTGCTGGCTCCCATCTGTCCCCACTTATGTGAGCACATCTGGGCACTGCTGGGGAAGGTACTCATGCTTGGGTTTTGCATTTGATTTGACCTCATCTTTGTCTGGTTTTTAGTAAGGCTTTTGTCCAGCTTATGGGTGTCTTCCTTGTGTAGGTAGAATAAATCTATAACTTAGAGAGTTGTAATAGCTTATTGTCCACAGGGCAGTGAACACACAGAGTTAGCCTGTTACCATGGTGATATATACAACTTTAATGCAGGTCACTTCAGTTATCTACTCACAAAGAGATAATCTATAATTCAAACAGTGTGATATTCCTACACTTGTGCATGAAAATTAGTTTATGAAATGCCTTGTGCTTGCAGATGAAGTTCAGTGGCTCAGTGTCAGGTGTAGCTGTGGGTACAGTGCTTAACACAGTTGCCAGTTAGCACTTACTGGCTGTGTGCTCCTCTCTGTACAGCCTGGTTGGAGGTGGGTGCTCAGTGAGGTCCAGACTGTCTAAACCCCAGTTTCCAGCCAAGCTGTAATGTCTTGAAAAAGCAGCAGATAATAACATGCTTTCATCTGAGTGCATGTAACGTTTTCCTTCCTCCAAAGCCTGATTCCATCATGAGAGCCTCGTGGCCAGCAGCAGGGCCTGTGGATGAGGTTTTGATTCGCTCCTCTCAGTACCTGATGGAAGCTGCCCATGACCTCCGGCTGCGTCTCAAGAGCTACATGGCACCTGTGAAAGGAAAGGTGAAGGCTGCTGGGTCATCTTTGTAAGTCTGTGTGCTTCATATTGCATCAGCACTCCTTCCTATTCGTCTTTTTCTTTCTTTTCTCAGAAAAGTGCTAAAGAGCCTTCCCAGAAGCCTTCTCACTGCACCATCTACGTGGCAAAGAGCTACCCACCCTGGCAGCACGTCACCCTCTCCGTTCTGCGCAGGCACTATCAGGTGGCCCTCCTCTCATCACTCTCTGGGCTCCTGCTGTAAAAACCTTACAGGCTCTAGGTTGTTACCATGTGACTTAAACATAAAGTGAGGTAGTTTCAGTTTTCTTCATGCTTTTGCAACTGCTGAGTAAGGTTTTGGGTGCTCAGTGAAAATGTCCCGAGGAACGTCATCGATTTGTCAGGTGGAGTTTGCTGGGTCCTGTCAGGCTGAGTAGACAGTTTGATTTTACTGAGTTCTGGCAGTCTGAGTGGACAGGTGGAGTTTGGGTCCTGTCAGTCTGAGTAGACAGTTTGATTTTACTGAGTTCTGTCAGTCTGAGTAGACAATTTGATTTTGCTGGGTTCTGTCAATCTGAGTAAAAAGTGGCCCACGCTTTGTTGGGTTGTTTTTTTTTCATTTGTAAGTGGTAGCTTTTAAAATACTCTTCCCAAGTGTGTCTCTGAGGAAGCTTTGACTGACAGGTTAATGCTGCCTTGCTGTGCAGGTGGGCTCAGCAGCATTCTGCTGGGCCCTGAGTAGGTGCGTAGCATTTGGTGATGCTGCAATGCAATACACCAGCCATAAGCAGAAGAAATAAGCATTCCTGAAAGCAGAAGAATCTGTTTCCCACGTGGGAAACTGCTCAGAGGGACTTTGGTGTCCTGGTGAGCCATCCTTGGCAGCCTGAGCAAGTCCCTGTGGTAGCCACTAGATCAGAGAGCCTTCCATGGCTACTCCAGCTTGTGGAACTGGGATTAAACCAATACTCCTCGTGTGGAATTTCCTTTTTGGGTGCTAATATTCAGGCATTCTACAGGTTTTTTTCTGTGATAAAATTTGGTCTGATGCAAAAAATAGCATTGTTGAAAATATCTGAATTGTGAATGCCAACCCCAAGCAATTCAGGGAACTAGTGCTTAAAACTGTGCTTGTGGTAAGGCTTAAAGGGAGATGTAAAATATATTCTGGTAGAAAAATTAAGTACATTAATATATAGTCACCAGAAAGAATAAAGAAAATGCAGTGTAGCAGTGTTGTCTGAATGGCTGTACTTTTCTGTGGGTGGGTTGTTTTTTTGTCAGTTTTAAGAATTTATTTTTAAAATATTTCAAAGGGATGAGAAAATTATTATATGTGGAGTCAGTGATAATGATAGTGGTTGCTGTTATTTATGGGAAAGCAATCAGTGTATAAGATAGTAAAGGGCAAGTATTTTTTAATGATACCTGTGTTTTTTGATGGATGTTGACCAACGTTTAGGCCAGTGGAGGGCAGCTGCCAGACAATAAAGTGATTGCCAGTGAGCTGAACACCTTGCCAGAGCTGAAGAAGTATATGAAGAAGGTTATGCCTTTTGTTGCCATGGTCAAGGTAAGTGTCAGAGGGACAGCTCTTGTGCAGAAAACCCTTCTGTGAATGAAGCATGTTGGACAAAGGCAGCAATCATCTGTAACATGGGTGTGGGCGTTGTTTCCTTTCTTTCTTTCCTGGATCTGCTGCTAACTTCTGACTTCAGCCTCTGTCCTGCCCTTTGCTTATTTGGCACCTTTTGTTCACAAGCTGACATCTCTGGAAGAAAGACACAGTGGAAATGTCTGTATGTGGGTTATCCTGGGTGTCCTCCAGGCTTGTTTTGCAGGGTGTATAATCTGTGCTTCAAATGCAAGGGGATTCCTCTGCACTTGAAATGCACCATATTTGACTTTTCCAGTTTTTCATGCTGAGTGGAGAATAAAGTGTTGCTCTGGAGTCATAAAAGTGTTTCACATTTGCACGTTAAGAGCAAGGCTGGAGATAATTGATTGCACTGCACTTAAGGGAGGAAAAAAAGGGCTGTTCTGAGCCCTGAATGGAGTTAGGAATTTTGTGTATCATTCCTATTTTTTTATTGCTAACATTGTGATATTTTATTATTGTTTTCCCAGAGTCATGCAATCTTGGCTTGCATTTAAGAAACTTTTCTGTGCTTGCTGTTGCAGATAAAGAAATCAATACAGCAACTAGGAAGGTTCAGGAAGCAAAAAAATGAGCAACATTTTGAATAATAAAAAAGCAAGGGGGGGTGTCAGAGTCAGATTTGAAACCTTTTTGATTTCTCATGACCTGTAGAAGTTGAGATCAGTAGTGGAAAAAATCTTGATGAGTCTAAAATGACTACTTTTTCTCCTTAGACTGTAGCTTGATTTTTAAAATGGGTGTAATAAAGTGTTCTCTCTGCCCTGTTTTATAGTTGAGGGTGCTCTCTGCCCTCTCAGGTTGCTCTTCCTGGAGCTCAGCAGCCTTCAGAGGAGCAGAGAGCACAAAAACTTCCGAGAGGAAGCTCTGCTTCAGTGTGAAGAGAAATAAATCCACGTGGTTCTTATTCTGCCTTTAATACTTTGTCTCCTGTGATGGCTGCTGTTGGCTTCCTGGACTAATTAAGTTACTTTAATGTTAACATCTGAAGTAGTTCTTTCCCTGCAGAGAACTTGTTTTACGGCTGCTGTGAGCAGGTCCAGTTGTTGTGTGCTTGTCCTTTGTTAAACTAGGTCATCAGGCTGAATTCCCTGCTGTGAAACACCACTGAAGTGCTGACTTATTTTCTGAATTCTCAACCTGCACATTATGTAGGATTATAAATAACTGTGAATGTCAAACACTTTTCAATTCTATATTAAAAATGTCTTCTAATTGCTCCTACTCCTCCCAGCAGTGTCGCTGACTCCCTGTTGAAGAAACCCTGTTACAAGAAAATTATTGCTCCTGTGTTAGCATGTTGTGCCAGCAGAGAGCTCTCATATTTAAGAGCCTGTTCTCTTCATGACTAATGTAGATAGTTTGCTGGTTTGAAGCATCATTTTGCTTGCAGTGTTTAGAGGGTTTTAATCCTGTTTTGGGGGTTTTTTTTTTGGTGTGTTTGTGTGTGGTGTTTTATTTCTTTTTCTTTTTTTTTTTTTTTTTTNTTTTTTTTTTTTTTTTTTTTTTTTCCTTTTCCTTGTGTCTGTGGCAGGAAAACCTGGAGAAGAATGGCTCACGTGTTCTTGATCTGGAGCTGGAATTTGATGAACGTGCAGTGCTCATGGAGAACATTGTTTATTTGACAAATTCCCTGGAGGTTGGTGCATGCTTGGCACATTCATTACTTGGTTTTTACTGGCATAGCTGGAGGACACCAGCCTTTCCTAACCCTGTTTACATTAACACCTGGGTGTATGTTGCTCAAGTAATAGCTTTTTTTTTAATCAACTTCCTGCATTTCCATCTTGCTGTTTGGCTTTGTCCAATCTGGGTGCAGAAAGCAGTGAAGCACAGGCACAGGGCACAGAGGTAGGTGTGCTGTGCACAGACATGTTCCCACCAAACAGAGGTGCTTCTTCCTGCACTGCTGGCTGTCTCTGATGGTAAAATCCAGTGGCAGTTTTGAAGGGACATTTGTCTCTGAGCCAACCACTACCTTACATTTTGTCACCTGAAGAATGGGAGATGTTGGAAGGCGTTGCTGGCAGGATGATCAGTCCCTAGCCTTGCACTCTTACAGTGGCAGGCTACCTTGCCCTGCTCAGGGAGGATCTGGGCAGGGCTTTTAAAGCCATGGTATGCAGAAAAATGGATGGCAGTCAGGTAGCTGCTTTGTGTCATAGCCAGAATGCAGGGCAGTGTGCTGAAGAGGGCACAGCTCAGGCAGGCTGTGTTTATAGAATAAAGAAAAAAAAACAAAGATCCCTTCCAAAAATTAAAAAAAAAAGCACCAACCCCTAAATACCCAAAGGAAAAGCAACTGTTTATATAATTAGAAAATACATATATTGCAAAACTTCATTTTGTAAGCTGTACAGATGAAAGGAGTGTGGCTTGATTGGACTTGTCACATATCACAGTGAATTCAGGAGTGAGCAACACATTTTAATGCCAGAAATGTGCCAGACCCACTGAACTGGGGGTGCTATTTTTGGGTGTGCTATTGTTGCCTTATCTCAATGCCCATTTACTCTACACTTTACTGTGCAAACAGTTGTTTGACAGACCTGGTAAGTCCTGTTGTTCCTTCCAAAACTATTCAATTCCTCTTTGTTCCCTCCTCCCCCTTTTTCTTTTTTTCTTTTTACAGCTGGATCACATTGAAGTGAAGTTTGCTTCTGAAGCAGAAGATAAAATAAAAGAAGACTGCTGTCCTGGAAAACCATTTTCTATCTTCAGGACTGAGGTAAAATGAGAAATTCAGATACTGGGAGTTTGAAAATGTAATTAAAAACCCCCAGAAGCAAATAAAACCCAAAAACTTTAGACATTAACACTGGATTTATTTTGCCTTTCACCCAACACACCTTCAAAACAAGAAATATTTCCTGAAGCAGTTATGATTTCTTTTTTTTCCTTCCTCTGTATAGAGACTATGATGGTATCTCAGCTTTGGGGCTTTTTCAGTCACCACAATTTAATGATTTGACCTAAAGACTGTTAAAAACAAGTGACCTGAGCACTCAGAGTCCTGCATACTTTTTTGTCTCAGCCAAATGCCTCAGTGCTGCTGGGAGATTGGATTCTGGTTAAAACACAGCCCAAAAAGGAGGGTGGAGAGGGTCTGGTGCAGGTGTGGGAATCCCACTTCACCACCTGACTCACAGCTGTGCTATTGCTTATGTACTTGTTTTAAAGTGTTATAAATTTCCAAGCCAACCTTTGTACTGCTTGCTTGCTGGATCCTAAAGGTTTTAATAATACTTTTTTCTGTTAGTTTGTAAGGGCTAATGAATTCTGTTCAGTTGCATGAAAATGCTGCCTCTCAAGAGCAGTGTCATGGAGCCTTGAGTTAGTGAGTGAGGTGTGAGACCAGTGAAGCTCCACACCAGGGGTGTGGTGTGTGACTATTTCTAGCTTTAACACTTTCCAACAGTAAAAATTTCATTGATTTCCCTAAATATGTCCTTAAGTTGTGTATGCTGTGGCTGATAGTGGGGGAGTGTTTGCATTCTGCCCCTGGCAGACAGTGCCTCCAAATGGAGCTCTTCCATCCAGAGGATTTGTTGATGGAAGATATTTGTTTTAGTTTCGTGCTGCCTCTGAGGCTTGTGTCACAAGTCCAGATTCTCTTTAATGTTTGCACTCCCTTTCAGCCCAGTGTGTCTGTCTATTTGGTCAACCCTCAACCATCCAACGGCCACTTCTCTACTAAGATAGACATCAGGCAAGGAGACAGCAGAGAGACAGTGATCAGGCGCCTCATGAAGATGGACAGAGGGATCAAAGGTGAGGTCCCAGCACAGGCCTGCACCTCCCACCTGCACCATGGGGGGCTGAGTGCTTCCAGGCAGGTGGAGGTTGGAAACCTGCTCAGTTTGGGCTGCTGTAACAAAGGAGCAAGGTGTTCTGTGTTTGGGTGAGGAGGAAATGTGCAAATAAGCAGGTTTTTCTGTGGGGTGTCCCCTTGTTCTGCCACTGGTGCACCAAAACCTAGTTCCAGCCACAGATGAGCATGGAAGGATTTCCTCCTGCCAAGAAAAAGCATTAGTGCCACAAAGCAGTGGTCAGTTTAGAAGCTTGTGGCACCTTGGCAGCCTCAAGGTGGTCTTTGTAAGTAGCACTGTTCCAGGGTGGGTTCTTTTCCTTGATTTTTCTTGGAAATGAGTTTTTTGTAGCCTACTTGTTGATAATTTTTGTCATTCCTCACTTACCTACCTGCTCAGAAAGGTGATTTAGGAAAACACAGAGCAGCCTGATGCATTCCATGTCAAGCAGTATTAGGCTTCTGGCCTCTGTGATGAAGGAAAATAGCTTTCTTAAGGGAGCAGCAGCTGTGTTTTTGTGGAAGAAATGCAGGAATTAAGAACCAAACAAGTCTGGAGCACTGTGAGGGGCATACACAAGGAAAACTGGACTTTATCCAGAAGCTTGTGACAGCAGAGTGTCTTTTTTCTTTCTGTGTCTTCCAGCAGCCTGGGTTTATATTCGTGTTTATCTGTAGAACAAAGGCAGGTGGGTGATGCTGGTGCACACAGAGTGTGATACAGCACATGGCAAACCACAGGGAGGGAAGTGTGCTGAGTGCAGGGTATGGATGGTGTGTGTTCACCTGCTGCCCTTCTGTGCTGTTGGGATGACTGGGAGATGACACGGTGACTTGTCCCTGCCTGTTCCAGAGGGTGTCACTGTTCTCTAGCTGAGCTGGGAAGGATCCCAGGCTTCCTGGAGTTGCCCCTGTGCATCCCCTGGCCTGACCACCCAGCCTCTTCCCTGCAGATCTCTCTAAAGTGAAGCTGATGAGGTTTGAGGACCCTGTGCTGGGGCCACGCCGTGTGCCCGTGCTCGGCAGGGAGGAAGCAGAGAAGACCCCCATTCTGGAGCAGGCCACCTTCCAGATCGACCTGCAGGAGAGGCACGTGCGTGTGACAGAGAACGGGCTGACCAGGGACGTTGGGGACACCATTGTTTATCTGGTCCATTAACTCACATCTGCCTTGGGCTGGCAGGGAGAGCTCACAGAGTGACTTTGAAACCATCTGTAACAACACAGAAGTCATTTGTCCTGTAAAAAGAAAAGCCCACCCAGAACAACCTCACTTTGCATGCGAGGTCACCCTGGCTCTTTTAAATGTGGATATAATAAAACTATTTTCCTCTGGCCTTCTGGCTTTTCTTGAGAAGAAACAGTTACCCTGAATGTGAACGTGGCCAGTCTGCTTTTTCAGCTCTGGCCTGTGTGCCCCACCTGGAATTCTGCCTCCTGAAGAGGCTGGGATCTGAGTAGAGAGAGCCTCTCACAGAGATGAGCAAAAGGATTTGGGGTCTCAAATCAGCTGAGGTGGGTGCAGATGTGCTCTGTTGTCTCCAGACTCAGCTGACAGCAGAGGCAGCTTGTGGGGGGGGCTGGGGCCTCCCTTTGGAACTTGTCAGTGGATGCTCTTCCAGGGATGTGTGTTTGGATCACCAGCCCCCCTCAGAGCAGCTGGGGATGGGGGGAAATGAGCTGATCAGACTCCTTCCCTTCTGCAAAAGCATCTTTATTAGTGCCAAATGAGGGTATGGCAATAAAAACCTAATGCACTGACACACAGCAGCCAGGTGATCTGAGCAGATGAAGGTTAGTTCAGACTTTGAGAACAGTGAATATTGCTTCTTTATTCTTCCATGATTATTTTTTTTTTTTTCCTCTTAGCAGCTGTGCAGAGAGCAAAGACTTTCCCACAGATGTTTGGGAGAACTGGTTTGTAAAGTGTGGGGGTGTGTGGGTGCTCTCTGTAGGGTTGGTTGGGTTGGGTTTTGTTCTTTTTTCTTTATTTTCCCCTCCCACGGGGGCAAGTTAAAATATGGTATTTCTAATTGTCTCTGTGTTCAAATGAATCAGCCAAATTGATTGATAATGAGCAAGATGGAGCTGAAAAGCTTGAGGGTTTAATTTATTTATGTATTTACTTTTCTATGATAGTTTGTTGGCTTCCAGGAGATGTCACTGCCCTGCTGGTTCTTCTGCATTTTTTCCAATGCAAGCTAGGAACGGGATAAAGAGGCTTTCTTGGTATTAGATTTCCCACATTATTAACAACCTTCTGGCTTTAGTTAGCAGTCTTCACGTTATGGATTTGGTTGGAGAAATCTGGATAGGGAACCTTTGTTCTTTCTGTAACTGAGCTCGTTTTTGAAGCAGAGGAGCTCACAGCCACAGAGAGCAGGGTGATTGCTTCCATTTCCCAGCCCTTCCAGTTTCCTGCTCTGGCACCAGGGGATATTTCCTTGGCTTTCTGAGCCCTTCCTCTCTTCAGAACACACAGGTACCTCTCTCCAAAATGGGTGAGGCATAAATAATGTTTCTTGTGGGAGTTAAAATCATTTGGTCAAGCTGAGAGAGCAGGTGCTCCCAGCTGGGCTGCCTGATCTGTGCAGCAGGTAGAGCAGCTCAGGACAGAATCTGCCCTGACTTCTGTCTGCAGAGTGACAGCACAGCACCTCTGGAGGCTGCTCTGCCCACCCCAGCACCTGTGAGAAGCATCAGGACTGGATCAGGTTGTGCTCATTTCACAGCAGCAGCACTGGGTGGCCAAGGCACCATGAAATCTGTTCTTTTCTGGCACCATTCTCCAGCTGCCTGTGAATTTCTCATTCTGAAAACAAAACACCAAGCCCCTGGTGAGTGAAGTCTCCCCTGGCACCAGCACGGTGCTGGGCCAGCTCTCCCCCACCAGCAGGGTCTGTGTTTGGGGTGTGGAGGCAAGGAAAGCTCTGGGAGGAGCACACCCAGCTGCCTTGCAGACACTAGAGCTGCCCTGAACTCATCAGCCAGACTTGGCTCCTCGTTTGGGAGCCTCCTGCTGCAGGGTGGCGGGGCAGACAGGGCTGAGCAGCAGTCCTGGCTGCTGGGGGTGTGGAGTGTGGTGATGTCCCCTGTGCCATGCCCTGGGGCTGCTCCCAGGCATCTGCTTCCCTGCCTGGCTGGAAGTCACTGCTCTGACAGGGTGAGTGTCTCTGGGGTCCCACTGCTGTTTGTTCCTTGCTGAGTAGTGCCTGAGGATGGGACTTGGGCTCTTTCTGGTCTGAGTTAGGAGCCCCATCCTTATTTAACAGTATAAATAATCTGTATATAAAGAGAACTATAGAGAAACTGTGCAGCTGATGAGAAATGAATGGTCTCTGTTGCATGTTACACTGTGAAATATCTCTGCAGAGAGAGCTGTGTAGGGCTCCTCTTACTCAGGAATTCAGTTCAAAGCAGTTTATTAATCCCTCTGGGCTTTGCAGGCAGAGGAGAGAATTATTGACTCTGTGGCACCAGCAAACTATCCAGAATCTATTATTTTTGTTTAAAGCAGAAATAGTTATTCTTCAGCAGTGCCTTATTGTGTCAGAAGGGTTGTGTGACCTTTGGTGAATTATTTCCCACTGAAGTGGGGAGCAGCAGAAATCATGATGAAGAGCTGGAGCTGCACAGTGGCTGCTGAGCCAGGGAGCAGCTGCCAGGGAGCTTGCTTCAGAATGGTCTTTTTTAGTACTTGTACTGTTCTTTTGAGGATCACCATTTGTACTGCTCAGCTCTTGAGCTGTGGCAGCAGTAAACCCTTGTCCTGTCACACAAACCATGCCCTGGGCTGCTGGGACAGCCCAGTCAGAGTGATGCCACCAACACCTGACCAAGCCTTCCACCCTGGAAAAATCAATGCTGACCCTTGAAGCCTCTTCCAGTAGAACTGTGACTGGTGTGTTATGCTGCAGGAGGACTGGGGAGCTGGAGATCTGACCACAGCACAGCTCTTGGCTGCCCCAAGGCAGTCTGTGCATGTTTGCCTGGCTGCTGCTTGCTCCCTGAATGCTTCTGGAGGCATTTTCTGCACCAAAGAAACACTGAGAGAACCCTGAGCTCAAACCTGCCTGTGCAGGCTGACCCAGCAGGGGCTGGGCAGTGGCCACCACAGCCTCCTGCAAGCCATCAGTGTGCCCTGGGGGTCTGCAGTGCCCCTGCTGCCCCCGCCCAGGGGCCTGGCTGGTACCTGAGTGTGGCTGAGAGGTGTGGGAGGTGGATGTGTGTTACTTCTGTGGCAAAAAGGAGACTGGGTTGTTGCTCTTCTGATCTCTAAGCAGTGGCTGTTAGGGTAATTTCTGATCCATTAAGCAGAGGTATGTGCCTAATAGGAAGAAATTTTATTTCTTTTGATGTTTTATTTCTTCAGGAGCAGATTGGATTTTTGTGTCCTTTTTTCCTCTTTATTTGAGCAGGGGTCACATTACTTTCCTCCAGGTTTCTTTTATGTCTTTCATAATGTGTGAGGAGGAGAAAATCATCACCACTGATTTGCATGAAGGCCGTGAGTTAGATTCAAAGGCACAGAGCACTTCAGCAGCTCTTTCTGAATTCAGCTCTCTGGGCTCTGTTCTGACTCCTCTCCAGAGCCATTGGATGGAAGGAGGTTTGTGGTGCTCCTTGGCTGATCACCTGGTGGGGTTGGCAGGTGCCTGTGGGACCCACGAGAGTTGAGGGGGCAAAGCAGGGGCAGTGGCAGCACTGGGGCTGGAGGGTCTGCAAGGAGCCCTGTGGTGCCAGCTCTGGGGACCTGAGATGCAGCTGAGGCTTCTGCTGTCTAGCAGCCTTAATAACTCTGGGACATGCAACTGTGCAGGTTTATTGCCCCCAGGTGCTTGCCCTGCTGTCGGGGCTGTGCTGGGCTGCTCAGCACCCTCAGCTGCAGTGCCACGGGTGGTCCATGCCTGGGGTGCAGCCTGGCACCATGGGCAGTGCTGGTATCTGCCCTGCTGCCACACACGGGCTGGGCTCTGCAAGGGGAGAGCTCTTTCCTCCTAGGAGTTCAGCTGGGGCACCCAATGCCCATGGGTGCCCCTTCCCCAGCTGCAGCTCACTGCCTGTGGCTGGATCAGTGCCCTGGAGCACGGCACAGAGCAGGGACCCCCTTAAAATGCTGCAAGGGTGGGAGATTCATTTGGGCCTCAGCCCCAGAGAAGGTGGATCCCACCCACCCCCAGCACACCAGCGTGTGCAGGATGCTGGAAAGTCCATTTTGATTTGGGAATCTGTTACCTGGATGCAATGTAACGCAGAACTAATGCATTAAATCTCAGCAGCTGCCCTGTCCCCTGCGTGGGGGCCAGCCCAGCATTGGTTCTGAGATGGAACAGCAGCTCAGAGCAGCTGCTCATGTTTGTAAAGTAGTGTGTAGGAGCAGAGTGTGTGTCTGTGCAGGGCTGCACAGAGCAGGTGCTGTACCAGACACGTCCCTGGCTGGGGAACAGGGAGCCCAGTCAGGTCAAGGGGGAGATGCAGACAAGGCCTGGTGCCCACCAAGCTCTTAGTGAAATCTGTGGGTGTCCGGCACCCCTCAGGATGTGTCCCCCTCTGTTGAAGGTATTGGGCAGAGGATTTTGAGTCACAGGCTGAAACGAGCTGCCCAAGTGCAGGGAAACTCCCTGGATTGTGTCTGGATCAGCCCCGTGAGTTCACTCTTGCTCTGGAGTGATCTCAGTGGGATCTTCAGGATGAGGTGGAGAAGGTGGCCCTTGGTTGTGCCATTTGTGTAAACCCTCCTTGCTCCCTCCTGGAGACCCTCAGGGGAGGCTGGGCAGCCCTCCTGGCTGCTGCTGCTCGAGTGGCCAAGAGCTGAAGCCACGAGCTGCCACCAGACCCCGTGGGGCTGCTGCTGCTCAGCCAAGGGTGTCCTAGATAAAAACCCTCCCAGGGAGGCAGTCTGAGTCATGAGTCTTTACCCATCCAGCCCCTCTCCCTCACCACCCACCACGCAGAGTGTCTTGCTTTTAAAAATAAAATGCAGGAGCATTTTACAGCAGTTTCTCTGCTGCTTCTCATCCCCCTTGGTAAGTTAACCCAGGGCTTAATGGTGATCACCCAGTAAATTAATCCTGGGTACAATGCCCAGTAACCCAGTAAATTAATCCTGGGCACAATGCCCAGTAAGTGAATCCTGGGTACAATGCCCAGTAGCCCTCTGCTTCTGCCAGATCACCGTATCATGGAGGCTTCCTGGTCCAGCAGTAGCTTTGGGAGCATGAACCTAAATTTGTCTTAGCTGGGACTTGTGATGTCAGCACAGTGCAGATGGCCTTGCTGTTGTTGGAAGAGCAGCAGAGCCCCCTTGCTCTGCAGCAGGAGGGTTTGTAGCAAAGGGGCAGTGCCATGGAGCACGGGCATGGGGTGGTGGGAGCAGGAGCAGGGTCCTGTCCCTGCCTCCAGGGGCTCACTGCTGACCACCTGAATGGGGCAAAGCTCTGTGCTCTCCTCTCGCCCAGAGATCCCAAAGCACTTCCAAACAGGGAATTAAAAAGTTGAACAATGCTATAAATATTATGGTTCTGTTTGCTCATAGGTTCCTGCAGGGGGCAAAGAGCATCAGAGCTGGGCAGCAGGAGCTTGATCTCAGACTGGCTGAAACAGCTCAGCTGGCACCTGGCTGGTGACCCCAGAGCCTTTGCTCCCAACCTCAGCCCCAGGTACCATCCTCCTCCTCCTGGGCATTTGCTTCTCCTGCTCAAACAGCAACCTGAAACACTGAAAATAAGCATTCCTGGGTTTTTTTCATGCAAAAAGTTTTAATGGTAAGAGTGCAGCTTCCCGGGGAGTTCTGCATGTGCCCAGCACTGGGAGCAGCCCTGCCACCCACGGTGCCCTCCGTGCCCCCTCCCCTTCAGCTGCACTTAGTTCAGTTTGTCTACAGGCTACAGATCCAAACATCAGTGCTATAAACTTCTGAGAACTTATAATGTTTTTGAAACTTGTTATTTCTCAGTTGCGGAAAATACAAAATAAATATCTGGAGGGTTAATACAAAACAGAGAACCAGGGTCCTGTTCATTGGCTGCTCTCCTCTCCCTAAGAGTCAGTTACACTGAAAAAAAAAACTCTTTAAAAAAAATGAACTTCACATCATGGAAAAAAAAAATATTAAGCATCAGTGAATTTGTACAAGTGTCTGTGAACAATAAACTAAATGCATGTATTTTATTCATTCCTCCTACCTACCCATCACCAAATAAAAGAAGATTATATAGCCTATTATTTCTAAGCATGTGCATGTAAAA
>VYZU01069946.1:0-10143 GCA_013401355.1 Ceyx cyanopectus
CCCTTTGTCAGGAATTGTGGAGTGCTAATAGCAATGCAATTTAATCAGATAATAGCAGCAGCAGCCTCACTCTTAGTTTTAATTGGAATGGGTGTATGTTGCCAATATTTACAGGAAATGTATTTGTTTCAATTCATTTTACCAAATGAATCTTCAGTCCATTGCAATTAATGTCTTGCCTTAAGTTACTTCTGTAATGCTATTATAATATATTGTTTATCTTAACATGATTATTTTTCAGTTTTGCTAGATAAATATTTTAGATATCTTGAGTTTTCTTTTATCCTGTGTCAAAAACTTGGCCATCAAACAATGGGAGACATTTTTAGAATGGCTGTGAGCTATGTTATTCTGTATGAACCACCTTATTTTATGAGACTACTTCTTTTATTCCCCCCAAATATGGAGGTGGGGGGAATATTCAGTAACAAATATATCCTTTTTTTTGTCACACACATTTTGAATATTAACATGCTGTATGTTGTGCTGCAAACTAACAAAGAGAAATGGTGGGAGATCTTTAGGTAAGAATATTCTTTCAAAATTTTCAGCTGTAATTTTATCTTCACCCACTTGGAAGTTCTGAAAAATAGAGGTTGCTAAATGCAGCCAGTGTCACAATCACAGAATGGTAGGAGTTGGAAGGGACCCTGAAAGATCATCTAGTCCAACCCCCCTGCCAGAAGAGGAGCACCTAGATCAGGTCACCCAGGAACAGATCCAGGTGGGTTTTGAATGTCTCCTGAGAAGGAGGCTCCACAGCCAGTGGAGCAGCCAGTGAGGTACTTTCACCATTCTTGTCTGAGAGAAGGATACAGGATTGCTGGTGGCAGTTGTGAGGGACATGGGATTGCTGGTGGAAAGCTGTGCCATTCACTTTGTGAATACCTTCCATGAAGCCCTTTAGCTGTTACAAAGCAGCCAGTGCAAATTGTTCTTTCATACTTGGTCCCATACCCAGATCACTTTTCTTGCTCACTAAAAGGTCAGACAGGACATTTTACAGGGACAGGAAGATTTAGGTGTGAGTGCTGAATAAGCAAATAGTCCTTGGTGAACAGCTAGAGTTTATGGTTTGGTGGCTTCAGTTGCTTGCTACGTGGATTAACTAATGCTCTCACAGTGACACATTTTAAGAGGCACTGGGGCTTCTTGTCTTGTAAGCAGTTTGGCTGTGGCACTGATGGCCATTTTTTTTTCCTTCCAGATTGCATTTTACACAAAGCTGAAACTTGATGTGATTAGGCAGATATGCAGCTCCCACTCCAGCTGCAATGATCTAGAAAACTCTGTTTCATTAGGCTTTAAATTCTTTTGTCTCTCCTCTCAAATATATTATCCAAAATAAAATAATATTTACCAGACTTAAGAGACTTAAATTCTCTACTAATAGAGATGATTTGAATATTGATTATAGTTTAAGGAGGCAAACTCTACACTAGAGGGCACTTGAGAGCAGGAGTGTGACCTGCTGCCTTGTTTCCTCTTCACAGACTCATCACTGAAAAGTCTGGCCTTTCTGAATTCAAAACGTTCAGCATGTATTTTGTGCTGTCCTTCAACCTTCTTGTGTTGATGGTAGAGTTCTTTTGAAAACATCTGCTGTTGTTGCTCTGCTGACCTGTGTAGGTATAATCATGTTCAGCCTTTGATTTTTGTCTGTGTAATAGGATCTTTCATTTTTAAACTAGCTATTTGTTGGATCTTTGCCTCTTCTTCCAGGCTTTATGCCACAGTTCCTGGGGCAACACTTCCAATGTCAACAGATCTTGCCCCCACACTAGCTTTTTCAATTCAGAATTCAGATCAAAAGCAGGATTATGGGGTTTGGGTTTTTTTGTTCTTAATCTATTGTGACCTGTGGAAACTAACTAAACACTACTTACAATCTCTAAATCTAACCAGAAAGCCATTAAATAATAACTTTTATTTTGAAACCACATTGTTACATGTGAAAAGGACTTAAATTGTATTTTTAAAATACCACTGAAAAAAATTACTTGTTGCCTGTCACCTTTCCTGAATATAGTATTTGAGGGATGGGTTTTTGTCCTTACCAGAAGAGCATTGCAAAGCATTTTATAGTTGTTCTGTCCACATACTAAATGATTAATTTTCAGATGGTTTCTGTTTATGAAAACATTTGTGAGAGCAGATGTGTTGAGATGACTTTTCTTTGTTAATAACTGAGCCTAGTACATAATTTCTCACTTACTACAATATGCTTTTCACTATTCAATTAAAGTTGTTTTGAGTAATTTTTTTTCTGAGCAAGATTTTGTTTTTGAAGTGGTCCCACACATCTAAATGGTTTTAATGCTACAGTTGGTTCCAGTGAGATAATGATATATGCCTTGTTAGAGCCCTTCAGAGGATTTTGGGTGGATCCACTATATTTTATTTCCTAGTGCTGTTATGTTTGATAATGAAAACACTGTTACTTTATCAGGAAGAAGTACTTTACCTTGAGGGTGGTGGATCAGTGGAACAGGCTCCCCAGGGAGGTGGCTGGGGCACCATCTCTGGAGATATTCCAGATGAGGTTGGCCAAGGCTCTGAGCAGCCTGGTCTAGTTGAGGGTGTCCCTGCTCCCTGCAGGGAGGCTGCACTAGATGCCCTTTGGAGGTCCCTTCCAGCCCTAAACATTCTATGATTCTAAACTGAAGTGTGTAATATCAAATGAACTGTCACCAGTTGCTCTTAGGATCTCACAGTCAGCTCTTGACAGGTAATTTCAAATAAAACTGGGTGAACTGGTAGGTTGTTTTCTCCTTTGTGAGGAGTGAAGTCAGTAAGATATGGTTTTGATCATAAGAAAAGTGTTGAATCCACTCTTCAGAAATGTTTTGAGGCTATGCTGACTAAGTTAATGTGCTGGTTCTGGAATCCTGATACTCCCTGTGACTATTAGGTGTGGAAGTTGATTCCTTCTTAGCTTTGCATAATGTGGATTTGATGGCTCCATAAAAATGTCAGGTAGTTAAGATACTTTATTAATAAGTGATAGTATCACTTGTGGTGTTCAAGGTAACTTTTTGGCAGAGTGGAGCTAAAACACAGTCAACAGAGACCCTGTTGGACAGCAGCTGAAGGCCTGTAGAGATACCATAGAGTCTCTGAAATGACATCTGATTCCTGATGCAGCTGATCCAGCAAATTCCACATGTAATTCTGTCCAAAGTGAATGCAGTATAGCAGGGCTAGGAATTTGTCTAGAATTAAGATCAAAAACATCATCAACCTGCACAGGATAAATCCAACTGTTTGCTCTTAAAAATGTACAGGGATAACTGGAATACAATAGCATTCATCAGTTGCACAGTCTGGACATCTTGTGAACAAAAGCTGAGGAGAAATACTAGTTGGTTCCTTTTTGAACTAAAATAGTGATATGTGTTTATGTTGCACTTGTACCTGATTGAATTAACTAATTGTTCTCTTTCTGGTTTAGGTTATGGTCAGACTGGTCCGAAGGTTCAGAGAGGTGGATATGACTCCATTGCAGCTGCTGTTTCTGGTCTCATGCATATCACAGGGCACGAGGTATAGTTCTCAACTTATAAAATCTTTGTGCTATGTGCTAAAACTTGGTGCTGCATGGAGCAAGTTAGCCTGTGCCAACACATCTGGTATGTGTGCCCTCTTGAGTCCAACAAGAGGTCTTATCTCTGGGAATCTAAGAAAATGATAGTGCTTATATTGTTCAGGTGCTTCTGACCACTCCAGGCTTGCAGGCTTCCAATGCATGAGAAATGGAAAATAAAAGAAAAATGGTATCCTAAGCCTCCAGTGAATAAATTGATAATTCATGCTCACATGGTAATGGCCACTTGTAGTTGCTTTCAGAGCTGTAATAATATTGTTGACACCTGGGTGATGGAACTATATGTATGTGTGGACAGTCTCACTGATGCTTTGATACTGATATTCCCTCTTTTAAAGAGGGAATTGTGAAGCCATCCAGATAACTCTGACAAAATGTCTTTTCAATCATCAAGCCTGAAAATAAGCAGAGATGTGCTTTTCATGGTTCTGGAAAACCTTGATGTGCTGCTATTCCCCCTAATATCCAAAATCTTTGGTAGTTGCAGTAGTGTAGGAAGCATTACAGGGGTAGTTTAGTATCTGAATTCCAGGGATACACAGAATACGTGTCTTCACCTCAGAAAAATGCTGGTCAAATAGGCATTTACTTAATCTGTCTTGAATCACCTACAGATGCAGGGAATGTGGTCTCCAAATGTCACTTCTCAAGTGAAATAGTGTTACAAGTCTGTTCCATGCATCATAAACACTAGATAGTCATCTGTGGTGGTGCTCCTGGTTCTCTGGAAGCAGTAGTGCAGCTCTTTAGAGGATGACACTTGCATGCCCTAGATAAACAAGGAATTCATCAAGTTTCTGTACTGCGTGGCTCATACTCCTGTTTGATAGGCTGTTGAAAGCTAACCATGCATGATCTGGACACAACTGTACTGTAAGATTAATATTCTGCAAATAGATTTGTTTTCTGCTGAGAACAATTGCTAACACTGAAGCTCTGTGACAATTATTGTCACCAGAGTCCTCCTTTCTGTTCAAAAGTAAAGTAAGTCAAGCATTGTTTGACTGAGGAAGCTGAAACATCTTGTGCCAAGTGTCCCATCTGCCCACTGCTGCCATGTTAATGAGACACATTTCCCATCTCAGAGCATGGGAAGACATGAAGTTGACTACAGTTCTTACAGATGCTTCTCTTCAAATGTCTAAGGCACATACACACTAGGCAGTGACTGGTCCCAGTAACTGTAGTGTAACTGTTACAGTCTGCCCCTCGTGTCTGTGAAGTGAGGGTTAGCACTTCCAGTACCATGCCAGAAACTTCATGCACACCTCAAAATATACCAAAACAAATGAAATAAGAGTATAAACTGTTAGAAAGGGGCAAAAGTTAGAACCACATCAATAAAGAAAAGTACATTGAAAAGTTGAAAAAAACCAGGACCCTTGTAAAGTGTTTTTCCATGATATGTGAATGACAGAAATTACAAGTGTTACACTGAACAACTGCATGTGAGCTGTAGTTTGTATTATGAGAACAATACTCCACAGTGGCCATTATCAAGATGGATTTTATTAGAAGATGGTGTGAAGATCCACACTGGAAGTCCAGATGTTTGCATCACCTCACCAGGACTTGAGGCAATTTAATCACAGGAATCATTTCATTAATGTTAGTAATACTTCCAT
Organism: Ceyx cyanopectus; assembly: GCA_013401355.1. Classification (NCBI taxonomy): domain Eukaryota; kingdom Metazoa; phylum Chordata; class Aves; order Coraciiformes; family Alcedinidae; genus Ceyx; species Ceyx cyanopectus. The sequence continues at coordinate 5,230 of VYZU01069946.1, forward strand.
TTATTCACTGGGGTCTTTTGAACAATTTATTCAAACCTAGTCATTTTCTTGTATGATTAAAATAAGCATGCTAAAACTTGCTTCTTATTTTTCTTTATTTGAAGCTGGTTATATATTATTTCATCAGTTTCTCAAAACCATTTTCTGATGCATAAGGGACAGTAAAAAAAAATTCTGAACCTTGAGCTCAAGCTATAACTTGAGCATTATTGCAAAGCTACATGAAAAGCAACTGCACCTGTGCTCGTGGTGTTTCTGCTGCTTGTACAAAGACAGTCAGTGTAGAGTAGAATGCTGTCTTAAACCATGTTTTCATGGGCAGAAACCTTCATGGAATTCAAGCTCTTACACATGTGAGATAAGCTCTGTATTACAAATATCTGACACCTGCAAAACTTGAAAATCTGGTGTCTTTATGAAAATTTACAAGCAATAGCAGGGAATCTGTTTTGTGTAAATCTGTACCACAAACCCATTTGGAATGAAAGTAGTCACTTCAGGCCACATTTAATTTTTCTTTACATAAATTAAAATATGCTAAAAGGACATAGTTGACACTGATGACACTTTTATTGTCTTAGATGACATAATTTATAGATATTTCGTGGTTAAACACCACATTCAAGTTTCATATTCGATGAACAGAAAGCTCCTACTTAATATATTCAGATATATCAGTGCCAGATGAATATCCCTTTGATGAAAATTTCTGACTCATTAAGGCAGTAACTTCAAATTAATTAAACCCATTTTGGGTACAATTCCCATTACATCTCCAAGTGGATTATGACATGCAATTTTCAATAGGAATTCTTTTTTTGCTGAAGAAACTGTTTTACTGAACACAAGACAGCAAGAAATGATTGGGATCTACAGTACCAGAGGGGCCATTCTTCAGCTTAAAACCAAACAAATTGCAACCAAAGAGGACACATGGCATATAGCTCAGAGCTGTTGAAAAATGTAGCCATTACTGGTTCATATTTGCTTCAGCAGCTATTTCCCATCTGCAAAGACAACTGCACTGAGAATACTTTTATGAAGTATGCCATCTCAGAACAATTTCCATTTTTAAAGGATCATTTTTATACTACTGATAATGTAAATTATGTTGAAGGGCAAAAAAAAAAGGGCTCGGGAAAGGAAGCCTCCAAAATGTGTTGTGGCTCTCTCTGGGCCAAAATGAGCTGACAGTGTGAGGAGTTTAGCAGACAGCAAAAGTTAGGAATAAAGTGTAAACTGGTGGCAGAACTGAGCACCAGCAAAGCACAGTGATGGAAAGAAAGGTCTGCTCTGCTGGAGAGTATCTTCATCTTTTCAAATGATCACAGAGCCTGTCCCGAGGCTGCCTCTGATTAGGCTTCCACACAGCTCCTGAGCCTTGACAGCAGCTTTGCTTAAAGCCCTTTCTACCTGACCAGGGCTGTGATTTGTTCTTCTAGCAGAGCAGTAATGCAACTTTTGGCTGGCAGGGTAGTGGTGTTTGTTACTTCTGAAATAATTTTCTTGAATTAAAGCTACTGTATAGAGTAGTAAATTAATGTTTTACCTCTGCTTGTTTGCTTCCTTTTTTAAAAGTTGTATTTGTTTGAAGTTGGGTTGGTTTTTTTTTGGTGTGGTTTTTGTTGGCATTTTTATTTCNACTAATTACAACAATAATAACAATGGTGATGACATTAGTGACAGTTTTCTTATTCTGGCAGTGACCATTTTAGATGACATGGTTGTGGTTACTACTGCATTACTTTTGGTTTTCAATTTTTACAAAGAACCTGCATGGCCTTTGAAAACAGGGGCTAATTGAAATTTATAATATTCCTATATATTCTAGGTAACATTTGGAGTAGATAATGTGAGATAGACAAGCATAAACAGTGAAAACACTGTTGGAGAGAAGTCTTGGCACTGGGTGGTACTACTACCAGAGTGACTAAATGACTTGTGCAAAAAGACCCATGGTAATCAAATATCACCCAAGTGTCAAATATATTCCAGGGTGTCTGCCTTTTGGCTCTGGGAATTAAAGAATGAAGCCCACTTGAAGATGTGGCATTTTCTCTAGGTGTGTTACAGAAAAATCTCATCAAAATGAGAAAAACAAAGGTATCTTGATTGTGAAAGGTGTAGCATATAGCATGAAAAATGGGAACTTAAAGTTGTCTTGGAACATTTAAGCACCACTGGAGCAATATTTGATAATTCATAGGAACAAAGTGATGTTGGTTTGAGCTGCATATGGTTGGATGTTTCATTGACTTGCTGATGTAGGTACCTCCTAATAGTAACTGGATATGTGATGGATAGGAATTTTTGTGTACATTTTCAAATGCACATCAAAAAGGAATACAGGACCACTCAAAGCTACTATGGTGCTCTGCTATTTTAATCTTTATTCAACTGTATTTTTTTTCAAGTAATACCTGACAGGGCATTTGGGAGATGCTAGGGTGTCCACTGTGCAAAACATTGACCCTGGTGTGAGCAGGAGGTTGGGTAAATATGACCTCCAAAGGTTCTTTCCAATCTCTCTCATTGTCTGATGATTATGATTGAGGCTAATGGTGGAGGTTACTCTTGTTTTAATGCCTGCTGCTCTTGTTTAATTACCTACTGAAATGAGATCTGGAAAGGAAGGGAAAACCTTGTTTAAATCAACAATGAATTTTTCATTTGCTTCAGAAAATGTTTGTAAGGACTGAACTCTTCGTCATACTAATGTGTATTTGTAAATGCTGTGTCTGTATTTGAAAAATGTAATAAGCAGTTTAGAAAAAATATTTTAAATATAAGTTAAACTTCTACTAAATATTTTCTATGAGCAAGTTTTTTTTTGTTTAAGATATCAGTATTTGATGATACAGCAGCTTCTCTTTGACCTTTTTAATTTCTAATTTTATTAAAAGGTCTTCTGCTAATTTCTGTTAATTTTCAGAGTAGTTTATTTTTTTCAATCCTTGTTTCACTGTGTTTCTGGCTTTAATAGTGCCTTATTGATATTATAAAATGCTTTCGTATTTTATCAAATGCTGAAAGCAAGAAGAGCTGAAGTGAGGTGTTGCTGTAACTTTTTTTCACCTTTCTTTTTCACCTCATTGGTCTTTAGAAACTTTCTCCTTGGTTAGGAAAGATTTGGCTCTGCACAAAAGCATTCTCATCTTGCAATATTTCTATCTGCAGTTAAACAACACGACCCATTAGGCCACTCACTGGCACACCAGATAAAAGGAATGAAGGCTTGGATAGATGTCAGTGAAGATACCATGATGCATGGTGATTGTCTTCTGTGTGCTTAGCTGAAGAAATACTGAATGGTGAAGGGACAGCTCAGCAGAAATGAGACCACAGGCAGTTAATACTAAGTTCAGTCATTCATCACTTAGAAATATTCACTAGAAATAGCAGAATTTGCAGGCCTGGCAATGAAGAAGGCTTTTCTGGATTTATTGCAGGAGGAAACTACCTTCTAAAGAATGTTAATAAACTTTTCCATCCTTTTGACTAGGATCATGTATTGACCTACTTGGGGAATTTTCTACTATGACCAAAAAATACATACATACCACTGTGCCAGGATCTCCTTTTGGACCCTGCAAAGAAATGAAGGAGTGGAAATGTATTTAAAGAAGAACAGATTTATACAATAAGATGGTTTTGGTTTGGTTTGTGTTTTGGTTTGTTGTTTTTTTTTTATTACTGCATTATGCTAATACAGTGCATTTAGAATCAGTCTTAAGTCCAGCCCTTTCAGCTGATTAATTTCAATAAAATCTTAGTAGTATTTGTTTTTCATTTTCCTGTTCCAGTATGCAGAGAAACACAGCTTTGCAGTTCAGTGCCAGGCTGTCACTATAAATGGCACATAAGATAAGGACAAAGTCCTTACTGTTGGCTAAAACTACTTTATGTGGGTACCAAAATGACATTCAACTGAAAAGAGTAGAACTTGCCTATGATGCTACCAGGAGGAGGACTGAATAAGTGCACAGCATCTTTGGCTCCACAGAACCAAAGCAACAGCATCCAGCTGCAAGGTGTGCATCTGCACCCTGCAGTGTGGATCCCACTAGTTCTGTGTTACTGCCACACTGTAGCTATTGGGGTTACACATCAGTGAGAGAACTGAGATCAGAATCATCAGCTTCTCATCTCCAGCATCAGATTGAACTCATGGCAAAACTATGCCATCACTAACTAGAAATACTATATTTCATATTTTAAGATATTAAGAAACTTTTCTAAAGAGTCCAAGACTAAATTATGTACCATTTTGGCAGTTTTCACCTGCTAGGGTTAAATACTTAAACTGCTCTCCACAATGTGCAAAAATACTTGATAAACACATAAAATCAAATACTTGATAATTTACTTCATTACAATCATATTTTTTTTCTGTCTTTCACATATAAAATCAAATTCCAAGCCACTTACCAAAGCTGTATGCTGCTAACCAACTGCTCTGTGATTATGTTAATTAACTGTTAGAAATGTTGTTGCTGTTAATACTTACTGGAGGTCCTGGTGGACCTGGATAACTAGCGACACTCACTCCTCCCTGGAACAGCAAGTTGAAAAGTTGAATAGGGGCCAAAAGTTGGTATTGATTAAAAACAAACAAACCACCAACAAATTAACATTAAAGATAAATACCTGGAGTTTATATAAGCTGCTCATCCCATTTCTTTCATTGTAAGGCATACCCTTTAATCATAAAGCACAAGTAAGTGTCACAACTATGAATTATAAAGGCAGAACTCTACCTGTGTCCCAGCCCTGTAGCACAGCAAACCTGTGGTGCCATTTTTGTTCTCAACTGATTTTTCAAAAAACCCAGACATTTCAATAAGAACATAAAATACCTGCTGTTACATTTGTAACAAATGTAACAATGTTACATTTTGATATTTTTTATTAATA
>VYZU01069946.1:10393-29685 GCA_013401355.1 Ceyx cyanopectus
CTTCTGGTGGTAATTTTTTTTCTTAAAGGAAAGTTAGACAGTTATCGTGATACGATCAGGTTCTTGAAAGATCCAAGCTTTCAGAGGGATTATGGTTTAACATATCAAGCTGGGATATCTAAAGCTAGCTCTTCCTGATGGGATGGGTGCTTGAAAAGAAAGACCTTTTGAAGTCTCTCATGGATATTGCCAAAGCAATAAGGAACCTAAAGTCGTAGACTTTTAGTTTAAGTTCTTGTTGCAGTTGATTAATAGTGGGATCTGGGGGTCAAACAGATGCATCACGATAACTTTTTCTTCAGTGTGATTTCCATGGGAGTGTAGTAATTTTTATTCGGGGCAAAAAAAGGAATCTCGTTTCTTTTCTGTGTTTAAAACAAAAACACTACTGAACTGTCCTCCTATTAATAGTGTTACAACAGCAGGGACCTGCATGAAGCTTTAGTTTTTTTATCAGTATTGCATGCATAGAACTAACAGAGCAGCACACTCTGCCTTTTGGCCATCCCTGCAGCTGAGCTCAGTTGTGAAACTGGTCTGTACGTGTGTCTTCCTTCAGCACTGTGGAGGACTCTTGACTATGTTAGAAAGGAAAAGAGAAACCCAGGAATTAGAGCACTTAAATAGTTAGAAATCCCTGAAAACCACTTGTTTTATAACAAAAAATCTAGGGTGTACATGTCCATTTATGTCTGCACAATCACTTTTCTGCACGCCTTGTAAAATTGCAGAAGTGTGTTGGCTTTTTTATTTTTCTTTATTTTCCGAGGGGAGGCCTGGAGGATGATTTTGATATTAATTTCCTGAACAGATATGCTAATTGAGAGAGTAAAGATCACTGAACTACTTTCAAACACCAACAGAAATGATAAATATCCCACTGACTGGCAAGTTTGTTTAGTATTTCACTGGTCTGTGTGGAATGAAATAAGTGAAATCTTGTTGTCAAAAGAAATGCTGTTTTTAGAATATTTTAAAAAGACCTCTTTCAAATTGTATATACCACTTTTTTCCCATAGCTTTATAGCAGCTTATTACTACCAAAGAGGCTGTTTCCCCCCTGCAACAAAATAGAACTCTAGGATTTTATTGACAAGGGAGATACGGTGACCACTAGGATGTGGTTTTGCAGTGAGTACTAACTTTCTATATCTCTCATCTATAAACTTTTAACCCATGTCATAAAATTCCTTTGAAATTTTTGACTTTTAGATGATTTACAGTTGCCAGCTCCAGACCTTTCAGCATCTAAATAGTGTCCTTTAGATGATGCTAGTAAATAAGAAGGAAGTGGGTTTTGGATTTGGTTCCAATTATGCAATTGTGCCTTTTCTTCTGTTGTGGCTTAAAAAATATCTCTTGGAAGTTTCAATATCCTTCCTGTATTTAATTACAACCAGGCTTCAACAAATACTGTAATAAGTTGGTTTCTCTTGGATTGAAAATCTGCAAGAAGTATTTTACATTTAACATTTCTACAGTTTTGGACTATATTTTTTCCCTAGATTCCACAGACAGGATAATGTGGTCAATATTGTTTATATTATGTGATTGTTCATCAGTCACTTCTCTGCTTCTGGTTACTATATTTTAGCTTGTATTTGACATAGCAAACTCTTAATAGTTTCTCAAAATTTTCAAGTGTCTCTAGAAAAAAAGAGCAAATTGGTATTAATTATTTTCTGTGCTCCATTTTTGTGCTTCAGTTTGAGAGTTACTGAGATACTGTTGAGGTTTAGAAACTATTGGGTTTTGTTTCTGCACCGGTTTTTTTTCCCAAGATGATTGTGTTGAAGACTTAGCTACTTAAGGTGCTTTTAGTGCTCTCTATTCAGGGCTTTCATCACATGTCTTTTGCAAATTATCGACTACAGGTGAAGCTGATAAGGATTGCATACTGCCCGTAGGATATATGTGGCATCCCTGAGCAGTAAGTTATGTGAGAAGCATCAATCTTGGAACTCAGGGTATCCGTATATCTGATACTTCTCAGGTATCTTGACTGTATCTTGTTGCTTCGCTGCTCGCTGAGAGTTGTGAGTTGACTGAATAGAGAAAGAAAATCTGTTTTTTTGGAGGTCATTGCTGCTGGTGATTTTGAGGGCTGACTAGGAGTAGTGTTAGACAGTTGTCTTGTTTTGGTTATGGTTTGAGTAAGCTGTTCTTTTTTACAAGCTTATAAAGCATCATCTTCGCAAAACAGTATTTTTAATCTCTATCATGATCAAAAATTGTGTATGCACTGTATGGAGATACTGTCTTTTTCACTGCATAGTTCTGATATAGAAAGATGATGAAATGTGATTTAAGGTGAGTGTTTATTTAAATACATACTGTGCATTAAACACTTTGCTTGGCTACTTTTCTTGATAATTTCCACTGAGGACATCAGTATAACTAAGACCAGAATTTATCCCTCGGGGTTATAAGTAGCCAGAATTTTATTGAATAAACCAGAAGACCATACGAACATGACAGTAACTCAATTTAATATTGCCCTCTCTGGAATGTGTGTTGTGATTTCTAATGATTAGTTACGTAAAAAGTCATTTGGTAAATCATACTCCACCTGCAGCTTGGGTTTATTTAGTGGCTTTCTTTACTCTGTAAACAGACTACATACCTCTGCTGCAAGGGAATTTCTTCTTCATCTGCTATGTCACAGTAAATTCTGTGCCTTTTTTTTTTTTTTTTTCTGCTATTGTTCCTGTGCTAATGAAACTAAGCCTGAGTGTGTTGCAGATTCATTTTCCAGTGTTGAGCTACCTCTGTCATCAGTTAGACTAAGAAGGAGATAGAAAAAATATGCCCCTTTAATGCATATTAAAAAGCAAAATGGCTGTCTAAAGTGGCTAGTGAGAGGGTTTAAAGAGAAACTAAGTTTTGTTGTTTTTATGAGTTTTTTATTTAGATGACCTTTGAATAAGGGTGTAATTCTGGAAATGGAATCAAGATGTTTTCTGTAGTTTGTTACCAGCAGATCGTGCTAACTATTAGGAGGAGGATAACCTGGGTAGTTCAAAAGAAGTGGTAATTATTTAAGCAACTAGTAGCAGAATAAGCACATTCACTGTCTCCCAAGAGCTCACTCCTCCCTCTAAACTCATGGAAGACTTCAGAATTAATTCTTGACACAGCTTGGTTTGAGCACCTCTCATAACTTTGAAACTTCTCTGTAGATTCTAATAGATAACAAAAGTGAAGTGAAGGATGATGCTGAAACAAATATGGCTTCTTTTTGGTCTGGTGGAGTTCTGCTGCTATGGTGGTGTTTCTCTATGTTTGTATTATTCATCATGGTCTTGTTTCTGGCTTATCAATTAGATCTAGTCATTCTGGTGCCTGTCCTCACAGGTAGTTAATTTTTCTATGAGTAAAATCTGTTTATCTGGATTTTATTTGTGTGTTTTGCTGTTTTCATTCTCAACTGTCAAATACGGCTACTCTTTAGAATATATTAATTTAGGTTGGAAAAGGTCTTTAAACTCATCAAGTCCAACCTAATGCTGCCAAGTCACTATTAAACCATGTCCCTCAGCACCACAACTGCACATCTTTTAAACACCTCCAGGAATGGTTACTCAGCCATTTCCCTGAGTGGCCTGTTCCAGGGCTTGACAACCCTTTTCAGTGAAGAAGTTTTTCTTAATGTCCAACATAAACCTTGGCACAATTTAAGGCTGTTTCCTCTTGTCCTATCACTTGATAACTTGGGAGAAGAGACTGACCTGCACCTAGCTCCAGTCTCCTTTCAGTTAGTTGAAGAGAGCGAGATGATCTCCCTCTAACCTCCTTTTCTCTAAGCTAAATAAACATTTTTTTGAAGCCATTCCTCATAAGTTTTGTGCTCTAGACCCTTCAGCAGCTTCAACACTCTTCTTTGCACATTCTGCAATTGTTGACCAACATCCCCAGGTCCTTTTCCACCAGGCAGTTTTCTAGCCACTCTTCCTCAAGTTGGTGTATCCCGTCTGGTGCCATGGAGCCCAATCCATGATCACCAGTCACAGCAAGCTCAAGTATTGATGACCTGGGTCTTTCTGTTTCTACACTTATAATTCCCTGCAGCTGGAAGACAGAGGAGGACACTACTTGTGCTCCTGATGCCTTAAGTAGTTGTCTCAAGTCTCTGAAGTTTCTCTTTGTTGCCCTCATACTCCTTGTTGCAACTTCATCACTGCCTGCCTGAAAAGTCCGTAATGGACACTAATCCAAAGGCCATAGTAGGGTAGGAAGCTTCTCTTCCCATCTTTAGCCCAGGCCCCGGGGAGGCACCAAAATTCCCTAGGAAATGGGTCAGGTGGGCATATTGGGCTTCTGTTCCCATCAGAAGGGTGTCTCCTATGGCAATGACCCATCATTGTCTCTTAGTGGAAGCAGTGCTGAGGCAGGACACAGGCGGCTGAACCTCAGTGACACCTCCATGTTAGATGAGCCATTTATTTATTTATTATCCTCATAATTGTTTGGTTCTGCTTGCTGACCTCACACCTTTTACGTATGGGCTCCTGGGAAGGTGGGGTAGTCACAGGGGAGCTGTGCCCACTATGCTGGGCAGGAGCTTGTCACCATTGCCCCATGAGCCACTGTGCTGACCAGGTGGAGAGAGGACAGGGAACCTCCCTGTTGGGCGTCCTGCCTGCCTGTCAGGCCTGTCCCAGGGAAGGTAGGGGGAGATTCCAGGAGTTGATCTCTCTCTGGCACTCCCTGATACTCCTCAATCTGCTCACCTGAGCTCTGTCACTAAGTGAATGAGTTCCTCTACCTGCTCACACCTCTGAGGATTCAAATTGCTCTGTGTTTTACAAATCCACTTGCAGTTGTCTGCATGAATAGGAGTCAGTCTGAGAACTTGAGCTGTGTCATTTTCTAAACAATCTGTGAAATACAAGCAGACATCATTACATAGAATTAAAAACCAGAGAAATTGTAATTCATATGAAATGCTTAGGTTCTGGATGGGAAAGGCTATAAAAGGAAACAGGTTATATGTATTAACTTAAACTGTATAAAATGTAGGAGAAGTTGTTGAATTTTGCATGGACTCAGTAAAGCTGTGTGAAAATACAGTGTAATGTATTTCATATTCAGTGGCTCTATATTCTTTCTTCAGAAAAGATGGAAATTTGAGGAAATGATTGTGGAACTGTCATTTCTAGTTAAGGTTTTCTGATATATCTGTTATCAGAGCCTGATTTTAGTTTTTAGAACTTTGCCAAAGATTTGACTGTTCTGGCTGAATTTTCACATTGTGCATTTGCCAAAAAGGGATTTGTTTTCAAAGTTGCTATTAAAATGATACATCTGCTTTCAGGAACAAGTTATGGGAAAATACATTGATAGGAGCATTTTATCTTTTCCCTCCTGAGAATCTCAGTGCCTTTATTCTTTGGAGTGGAAACTTGAAATCTGGCGGATTAATCCCTCTTGTTTCAGGAAAGTGTCTTTTGTAAGGAACTCAGGGTGGCAAAAGGTATAATGTATATGACATAACATGTGCATAAAAGCTGGTGAGGACTCTCTAGGAGATTCCATGAAGGGTTTGGGCTGTGTATTCCAAAATAAGTTTAAAGTAAATATTCAGTAAGTGCCTACTGATGAAGTAAATCAGATTCTTGGGAGAAAAATAGTGTTGGACCATAGGATTAAGGTTAAATAAATGCACCAGGATTTTACACAGAATGTACAGATTAAATTTGGAGTTCTTGTTTTGTTTTTATTTTTATTTTTTTAATCTGAATATTCTCTTTAATAGAATCTTCTTTAAAGAGATGGATTCCTTGGAGCTGTTCCTGTGTTGTGATGAACCTGAAACAAGAATTTTTCAGTGGTTAAAGTAGTATGGTTTTTACACTTTCAGAAAAAGATTATTAGTATTTTATTTCAATCAGGAAAATGTAATGTATTCTTTATTTTAAAATGTGGCTTTCTACAACTGGAGCTCCGTTTTTGTTTGGTTTTTTCTTTTTTTCTCTTTCATGCCAGTTCTGTCTAATAGAATCTACGGTCAGGATTTTTATTTCTGATCCTTCACCTATAATTCATCTGTGTGTGTAGGTTTGTTGTTCAGTGGTATCTTTTTGGGAGTGGAGAGACAGGAGTCCAGTTACCATTGACTTTCTCCTGAAACTGTGCGCTGAGTAATACATATTTTTTAAATTTCAAGTCCTACATCTGTTAGTTGCATCAGTCTTTGCTATTGTTAATACAAATTGAATCTTATTCAGGAGATGATGAGCATGCTGTGGGAAGTACAGAAGCGTTCACTCTGGTCTTTTATAAGGTCTAATTAGCTCATTAAAAAATCGTTTATAGACCAGTTATTTTTGTTGTTATATTTCACTGAACTCTGGAGTTCTCTGTTATGCAAATGCTTTGTGTTTCTGAAGATGTCTTGGTTTCTCTGTATTTCTGTCTAAACTTTATTTTTTTTTTCATTAAATCAAGTCATTTTCAGCCCTATTTTTTACACTAAAAACTGTTGTACAGTCAGTTGTACACTTCAATTTTACTGATTTCCCCTCTGAGTATCCTTGTTCAAGATAAGATTTTCAAATACATTACCTTCAGTTTTCTCACTGCATGTACTTTTTAGTGTTTCTAGTTCATTAAGCACCTCCTAGCACATAATTTCACTGTCTGTCTGATTTGCTAAGTGCAGTTTAAGTGGCTATTTTTGATCAGCAAGTCCCACACATTTTGTTTTTGATGTGTGGTGGTTTGTTGTTTGGTTTTTTTTAATTTAAAAAAACACTCAAGGAGCAAGAGCTGAGGGTCACCTTGTACATATGTCCATGGAAGCAGCTTCAATACAAATATACAAATGAGATGGAGGGTAACTGCAAAAACAAAATGAATCAAACTTGAATGTTTATTTGTAATGTCAAAGTGTTTATTGCACCATGGAAGGGGGAAAATGTGTAACACAGTAAAATCAGCCATTAGGTTAATACCAGTATAGAATCAGTGTTTTTAAGAGTGTTTTGTTACTGCACACCAAATGTGGATTGTGGTCTTATGTTCAAATTTTTCAACATGTAAAGATCTTTTATCCAGGTCACCAAAAGTATGGGAAAGGTGTAAGTAAAAGATTATTGTCTTTTGCATAACAGAAGGCACTGAAATTTTTGAAGATGCTTTTTTTTCTCTATGAAGTTATAAATTAATATTTGGGTTGTTAGTTGAGTAGTGTACCATAAAATGAGTGATCTGTGCTGCTGTAAGACAATCTACATGCCTACTTTAAGAAAAAGTAAATGAGAAAAAAAAATCAACTTGGCTAAGAATCAAAGCTTTAAGATATGTGCAAGAAAGTGAATACAAAATTGGAGGGAGAAGAAAGTAAAGAGTATAATTAAAATGTTATTTTTCCTCTTCCCAGTTACCTGTCTTTTGTTACTCATATCCACTTGCTGAAGTTGCATGTAAATGATTGATTGGCTCAGTGAACTCATTGTAATAAATTATGTTTGATGTGCTATCTTGAAAAAAAATCTTTTGAAATTCTGTCTCTTTTCTTTGTCTCCTCACCTTGTGGCTTTTAATATCTTGTTTCCCATCTGTCTGATTCCATCATAAGCTGAGCATAACTTCTCAGACCTTAATGCAGCTCTTTTTGTTCTGGTTTAAGTAAGTATGTAACTCAAATATGCTATTTGGCCATCAACATTAATATGAGAAAGGAATGTTGAAGTGTGTGTTTCCTTTATTGATGTGAAATAAAGAAATGCTTATCTGTAGATATTTGATAATACCTATTTATAGTGCATAGATCTGTCTCTGCAAGCAAATGAATGCAGAGATGTCTGTATCATTCATTGTGTTGCATCTGCTTTAATGTTACAAGTCCAAAGGTTACATTTAAGGATTACTACTTAATTAAAGGAGAAAAGAAATAGGTCTATAAGGTTTCAGGAAAGCAGTTTTAAATATAGATTTAAAAATACTTAACTGAATATGGAATACAGATGTACCCAGACTTCATTTTGAGAGATTGATTGTACTGTAGTAATTCCTACTGCAAGAAGTGTCTCTAGCAGTGAGGTCCTAATTGAGTCTTGAATTACAGGGCAATTTGGAGAAATAGTCTTATTTTGTTAAAATCTTTTTTTTTTTCTGCAAGATAGAATGTCTGTAGAAATGTTCAACTGGGGTTTTTTTTATGCCTATAGTTCAGCAATTTGCTTAACAACAGTAAGGTATATTTATGTATATATATACATATATTTAAAGTATATGTATCTATAGGTAGAAAAATTGTGTGTTATTTATTGACATAAAATGTCTATGCTAAAAAGTTGGTTTGTTTTTTGTTGTTTTCTTTTTTGATAATGACTTTTCAATGAGAGTAAATCTTTGTAGAGACCAGAGAGAGATGAGCCAGGAAGAAAGAGAAAAGCACATTAGTCCCAGGACTGTCCTTGACCGTTCCATGGGACAGTAGAAATAGAATTGTCTTTTTAAGTCTGCTGAATTCATCAGTTATTATGAAAGGGCCAAAAGGCCACAGAGGTTAGTTAAGTGTGTTTATACATAAAACACAAAGCTCTGAAATATTTACTGTGATGAGGTCAATATAATTTTATTTAGATGATGATGATGAGACTACTACTGCTTCTTTTTGACTGGCTGAATTGACTATGAACAAGGTATTCAACTCAGAGAAGGATGTCAGGGAACCAAAAGCCCTTTTCCTTCATGATTTACAAAAAAATCCACTAAACCAATAATAATAAACCAATTTCAGCAGGGTATGTAGTCATTTGCCTTCAAGCAAGTGGTCAGTACGTTGACTGAAATGGAATTATTCTTCTAAATATCATGTTGAATTGAAGCTTTGATATAGTCTAAGCAACTTTTAGTTCCAAAATTGCTGTCTTTACTAAACTGTTGGCTTCCCTGGCATTGCTGTCTATTACTCCTGAAGAGAGCCTTTGAGCATCTGCATTACTGGCAGAATTAAGATGTCCAGCTAACATTATATTTAATTCTTTTTTCCTACTGTACTGTGCACAAGTGCTTTGGAGAAATCTAGATGTGTATGGTTTCCACCACTGAAAAAAAAAATAAATTATATTAATCTCACTGAGAAACAATTTTTAACACTGTGTTAAAAATATTTTTAAGGATAGAAGTTTGGGGTTTTTTTGTGAAACCTACTGTATAGCATTTTGTTTATGAATCTCAGCCCTATTTCTACAGCATGGAATATAGACAGAATGAAATCTTGGCTCCATTATATCCAGTATCAACGATGTAGGATTTCTGTTTCACTAGGTTTTAATCATTATGTCCTTCCCAGAGTTAAATTTGGTATAGCATTTCCTTCCAGAAGTGGAAAAGTCCAACACAGGTATCATAGAGGGCATTCTTGTGTCTTTAAAGTACAAACCCATTGTAGTTGGATGCATCTCCCCTGTCAGTGAAATGAGTGTGGAATACAGCAGCTGTATAGTGTTCCACACAAATACAGAAGAACAGCTAGTGATTAATATTTAATCATCATTGCATAGCTGTAGTAAGACAAAAAATGGCTGTGGAGTGTGACCCCAAACTGATAATTGACAGGAATGATGGGTCTAGGGTATGTCTTATTAATAAAGAACACCCTTTTGTGACTCATTAAGCTGTCTGTGTAATAATTGTGTGTTTCATTCTATGTTGCTGAGTAAAGTTGCAAACAAGAAAAAAACATCCTTTCCATGGACTCCCAGATCCAGTTCCTTAATTGCTCAGATTTTCCTGGGGACTGAAGGACAGACTAGACATTGTTCAACACTTCAGCTGAATGAAGTGACACTGGGCTATAATAAGCTGGAGCTGAAATCCAACTACAAAGTGTTTTCCAACAGTACTCAGGAATAAGGCATTGTATTTGTAGTTAGTGTATGTGGATATAGTTTTTGGCAGCAGTTAAATTCTTATTTGCTGTGTATTTTCCTAGGTTTTCTGCTGAACTAAATCACTGTATCCATGATTTACAGTTAAATATGTGCTTTAAATGGGATAGTGAGGCATTCACGTTGCCTTTTTGGCATATATGGAGAACAGAGAAGAAAATGAAATGGCACTCCTTTTCTAGAAATTCTGATATAATTCACATATTGCAATGTGAATGATGGACTCTGAATTAATTACTGCACGTTTTGATGTAGATTAGACTCATTACTAGGCACAGAATAGTGTAAACACTTGGATCACCATAGCAAATTTCTTCCATCTAGGGGAGAACTATGAAGAAAATAGTATTTTTGGAAAAAAATAGTCACATGGCCTATTGTTTAGGCAAGCAATTGCACTTACTGGCACTAGTTAACAGTATAAAACAAATATATTGTGTCTCATGAATTAGTAGTGATAACCTTGCATGCTAACTGTGGTGCTTGATTATGTTACTTGGCTTCAGATACAGTCACCCACTGTATTCTCTTGAAGAAATAAGAATAGAGAACCTGCCATTTATTATAACACATGGGTTTTCATGCATTACTGCATTGTAAATGTACACTTCTTTTTCCTAAGATACATCTGTGCTTGTAAAGTATATATTTATCCCCTCAAGTTATGGTTACTAAATTAGCTTACCATGTTTTTCACAAAATTAATCTTTTTCCAGTTTTGTCTGTCTGACTAATAACTTGATAAATCTCTCCTTATCTTCTAATGGCAGATGATTTATCAAGGCCTACCACTTAATTAATATTGCAGAGCATGTGGGGAGCTGAAGAATTCAGAAGTATTTTCCATAGTTTGGACATGTAAAATGAGAAGCATAGGAGAAAACAGAAAGATAATCTTGTAGCTGAGAAAAAGCCTTTGTGATTTAAGCATGGGATTGAGGTTCAGGAAATGGTGAGTTCTATCCCACAAATCCATCATGCTTCCCATTAGACTTTGGACAAGACAACTGATTTTTTTTCTTTGCTGCAGTTAACCATTCTGCAAAATATTTAGGGTAGTGCTGTCTTGTCTCATAGGGTAGTTTAGTGCTAGATTTGTGTAGCATTACTGGTGTTGCAGGACATGTATTATTTATTGAGTTTGACTTTTACTTACACAAACCCTTCCATGATACAGATACAGCCTGATTTTTAATTTTTATTTTTCATATTAAAAAGAGTGCATAATATGTAATACAAAAGATACTGTTGTGACGTAGATATTTTTAACTTGCATATCTGGAGCACATATTAAATAGACAGAAATCTCAAAAGTTGTCAATGAATTCAGCTTCAGCTTTCCTGAATACTTTACTTTTTTCTCCATTTCCAGGTTGCATGTCTCACTCATGTAGCAGCTAATTACCTTAATTGCAGAATTGAAGCAAAACGCTGGGGTACAGCTCATGGGAGTATTGTTCCATATCAGGTAAGCAGAAAGCAGGATTTTTCTTAATCTTGCAATTCATAATTTTGTGTATTAGGGGACTGGGAACTTACTTTTCCCATGACCTGCAGTCGTCTATCGTGTCTGTGTCTAGTCAGGACAAGGTTCTGTTGTTCATTGTTGTTCTTGCATTTTGTATATTTCTGCATCAGCAGTAGATTAGTAACAGAACACTGAAATAGATCAAAGGTGTTTTGCTGAAATTGGATGACTTTAAAGCTACCATGATGACTTGATTGGTTTTTACCTGACAGAGAACCCTTTTTTCTTTCAAGGGGGTTATTTGACTTCCATACCACTTATAAACTGAAATCTTTTGCCTCTTTTTTTTTGTATTGTTATTTTGTGAGTCTATAAGAACAATCTGAATGAACATGAAGGTCTGGGAGTTCTACATGTTTGTAATTTTCTGTTGATACTGCTACAAATCACTGTGGCTGAGACAACAGGTTGGCAAAAGTAATTAACTCGACCTCAGGTCTCCCCAGTGGAATAGATAGTCTGCTACATCTAATGAAGGGTTGAAATTCCTTGGAATAACATGACCTTCATCATATAAACAAGCACAGGGGGAAAAAAAATTACTGCAAGTTTTATCTTGCTTCTGGCTAGCATGGGAAACTCTTCCAGTAAACAAAGAGGAGATTGTTCTTTTCTAGCTGATCAGTTTGTGTTCTTGATGGAAGTCATGCTAATTTATGGAGACTTGGCCAGATATTTTTATATATATATATAAAAAAATCTCTTCTTTGTCTCATAATTTTTGTCACTTCTCATCAAATAGTCGTGTTTGAAACTAGGTAGGCAGAGCTGGATTTCTTAATTTCTGGCCGGAGTCCTTTAAATCCTGAGACAGTTCCCAGCATCTGTCTGTGAGAGCTGCACCTAAACACTGCTCAATTCCTTTACCATCCCCTTCCTTTTCAGAGAAAGTAGGGGAAACTCTATGTATCGTCTTCCTCCCAGGGGTGAGGATGGTGCTGATCATAATATCAAAAGATTTCCTGCTTGTGGCCAGAGAAACTGAGGCAAAAATCTTCCATCATTAGGCAGATCGCTATCACTGGCTTGTGTCACAGCCAGGCTTCCTCGGGGCTAACCCCAGCTCGCTTGTCTTTGTCAGGGCTGTCTGCTCACGCTGGGAGAGTTTTTCCAGTCCAGAGCAGCAATGTCTTGTTAGAGACCAGCCCCTCTGGATCTGCAGATGCTGTCAGAGGGCTGGGGAGGTGTCAGGCTGTTTCTGCAGGGCTGAGCTGGGCTGCAGTGCAGCAGAGCTCTGCCTGCTTCACTCACACCTACAGCCACCTCTGCACCGCACTGGTTGCATCCTGCTGATTCTCTGGTTGCATCCTGCTGGCTTTCTCCTCTGATGTGACCTTTTGGTGCAACCCTTTTTGGAACTTTAGTGAGTTGAAAGTATAAAACAGATCTGAAGTGTCTGAAGTTTGTATAAGCAAAACCAAACCCCTGACTAAACACAAAGTTTTATCTTCACTGTACTGTGTCTGGCCGAATAACTGAAACCTGCCTTCCCTGATGCCCTTTGCCTTTGGTTTTCCACTGTTGAAATGAAAAGCAAAGAGTGTGTTGAGTATTCTTTGTTTCTTTTTTTTTTTATAGGCAGCTCCCTAGATATACAAACTCTGGGGAGCTTGTTTTAGCTGTCTTCTGGGTTAATCTAGATTAGTCAATATGTAAATAACTTATTTTTCCTTTAAAAAAAATCCTATCTAACTTATGGTTCCTATCTGTGTGCTGTCTGTAGTAGGTATTAGAAATATTACCTCATTATTATAAAGAATTTTAATCTGAATTTTCTTGTCCATAAACCAGTAATTAGGGTGGATTTACTATGGGTGGAGTTATGTGTGCGTGCATTCGTGGCTCATCTGTTAACATTCCATCAGCCAATATGGTTAGAATTCTGATTGTAACCATAAGTATATTATGCTTTCTAGAGTTTTTTTTGATTCACTAACATAAGCTATACTTAGATTGTAAAGCTTTTGAAAAACTAGAATTAACCCTCAACAGTTGCTCATGCACTGCTTCTATAGTTGCTTCTGTAGTTCATTTGAAATATGATTTAGAACAGAACTGAAACTTGACTTTCATTCTTCATCCTAGGTATTGAATATACTTGTCTTTTGCTTACTAAAACAATATATGACTGTCACAGTGCTAAGTTTTAGAAATAATTGTGGTTTATTTTTTAAAGTATTTTTTAGCACGTGAGCTATAATTTCTTCAAGTCATATCAATTTCAGAAAATCGAATTTCTATATGTTTAATATATGTATATAGTGGCAAGCTGGGGTGTTTTTGTTTTGGTTTGTTTTTTTAATTATTTTGTTTTCATTTTGTTTTTATTTTCCGTATTTTGAGTTTTCACACAGGTAGTAAATGATAAATTTGAAGTGATCCAGAGCCTTCAGTCCTGTAAAAAGTGTCAGACTGTGTTAAATCATGGAAGATCTCGAGTAAACATGAGAGATCCTTTTCTAGATATCAAGAAGACAAAAGCTAAATAACTCGTCTAAATAATCATATTTCTGTGTGACAGAAGTCTGATCAGTCATGCTAGAGTACTCACCAAAACTGATTAAAAAATAATTGTCAGGAGCATGCCAAATATGTACATAAACACTTTTTTCTTCTTTGAATCATTACAGTGTATTCTAGTGCTCCAGGTAACACATTCAGTATTGTATACAGAATATTATTGTAGCTTTCATTTCATTGAGCTTCAATTGAGTAAATTTGTTCAGAAATAGCTGTTTTTTTTCTGTTTACAAGGACCAATTTAGCTTTGAGTATATTTCTGTAATTGCAAATGAGTATTAATGGGCAAATGGGTTTTCTCTTCCCTGAAACTACCAAGCTGTGTAGCACCTTTGAAAATCTCTTTCTAGTCTGAGTAACGAGGTGGTAATAAAAAAGATGTAAAGTTTGGTGTGTGAGGACTTTCAGACTCCTTTTTTTCTCGTTTACTGATAATGTGCTGACTTTGTGGCTTCATCATCTGAACAGTCTGAGTTTTCAGGGCTCATCACCAGACCTAAAAGGAAAGGATTTGAACTTCTTTTGGGTGTCCAGTGTCTTTCAAGGTTACTGTAAAGCCATCTGTAAAGGTTTCCCATAGGTTTTCAATGCAGGTGAACTTTGCAATATGCCACAAAGATAAAAATCGTAAATTCTAATAAACCAGAAATAGACTCTTGAATGTTGAACCCTTCATGAGAAATTACCTACTTTGA
The DNA here is from genome assembly GCA_013401355.1 of Ceyx cyanopectus. Classification (NCBI taxonomy): domain Eukaryota; kingdom Metazoa; phylum Chordata; class Aves; order Coraciiformes; family Alcedinidae; genus Ceyx; species Ceyx cyanopectus. Next base: position 25,036 of record VYZU01069946.1, read on the forward strand.
GCATATCTGCTTTTTAATCAGAGTTTGAATAGGTCACTCTTGTGGTAGTGCCTGTAATCATATCCCCATTTGCTTGGTTTTAAGTGTTAAAACACAACCCTTGAGTTCTGGGCTGTATCTTAGATCTAATTAGTGCAATTTTTTTAAACAAGTTTCTATAATGAGACACCTTGTTTAGCTACAGCTGCTCCATGATTATCCCGAGGAAACCAGGGGCTTAAAAGCATCCGGTTTACATAATTGTGCAGGAAAGCAGAGTTGTGTTCCTATCTTTCACTTGGGGTAATAAGGTCTTTCCTCATTTTTGTGGTTTCAGCAGTGTAGCTCTCTTGCCTGTAATGTGTGTGAGATCTAGACATGCACATTTTCATCTTCCACTTGGCCCACGTGGAATGGAAACCCATTCTCCTGAGAAAGTCTGCTATAGCCTGCATCCTTCCAGGAGGTTTCTGGTGGCTGTTTTTCCCCCTGCCATCAGACCCCCAGACAGCTGGGCAGCACTTTCAGAGCTAACTTCTCAGCAAAAGGTACAAGGCTGTTTCTTCTTGGGCCATGATGGTGAAAGGCCCTTTAAAAACTGAGAAACTCACCTGTAACAGATATGCCCTGCCTGTTCTGGCCCACCCCCCATCAATATGATGTCATTCTGTTCCAGATTTGGTCATAAGACTCAGAGGGTCTTCTCAGGTGTACTTCACTGTGTTTTCAGAATATGCAAAGAGCTCAAGCATTCTGTGCAGAAGTTGAAACCACAAGGCTAATAATAATACAACCTATGATCTTTTCTGTTGGCCCGTGCATTGTCATAACTGCTCCTTTTATATTAGAGCATCACTTAGATTCTTTAGGCTTCAACTTCTTGTGCTAAACAATTTCTTTTATATGAGGAAGCTGTCTTGGTGTCAGAGGCCTTGCAGTTGAGATACGTTATGAAAACCAAAGTATAAGTTCACAAGGAGTTGAAAGGTATGAGATGATAGGAAGATGAGTATGATCATAGATAGGAATGTCTCTGCATTATTTTTAGTATCTGCTTCTCATGCTTTTTGCTTGTGGAATTTCATCCTGTTCAGGAGTCTTTCAAAGAAAGGGACACTCATGTCACTTGCGTCTCATCACAGGATCAGAGGAATGCAGTAAGTTCTTAATTACCCAATTCATCTGGCAGAGATGCTTTTCACACAAAGCACAATAAGCACCAACTTTCCTAACTCAGCTCTGGAAAATCTCACAGAACTTTTTATTTTTTTTTTTCTTTTTATCTTTTTTTTTTTTTTTTTCCAGGGGGGGGAAAAAAGAATAATTCCAGTCTTTTAAAAATTTTAAACTTTTTTTTCCCCAAAAAAATGGTCATGTGTAGTAATTTTTTTTTTTCTGTCTTTATGTGGCTTTATTGGACTACTTCTGTAGTTAATGTGTCTTGGAATCAAAATCAGAAAAGAATAGAACTTGAATTGTTTGCAATGTTTTGTGTTGTGCATGAGTCGTCTTAAGCCCAAAATGGATGTTATGGCAGAAGATCTTTCTGCTCTGTACTGGCTCAATCTAGGAGAAGATGGAAGTTAGGCACAGGAAAAAAAAAAAGCAAACAGATTTTTTGGGGAGAGTTCCAGATTCAGGTAATGCAAGGTGAACCTGTGAACCTTATCTACATAATACTCACCTGGACTATTCAGACTGTTGTGGAGGGCCCATTGTCCTATATTGTTGTCTTGAGCAATGAAATATTACTGCTTGAAAGTATTGCCCTTTTGACATGAAAACTAAATGTATTCACAAACCAGTTGAATAGAAAGTTTTGTGCTCCCAAGCAGCAAAGTGTGCTCTCCTACACTGTACAGTTTCAGTTTGTAAGGAACAGTTGGGCCATCCTCAAGATGTGTGTCTTGGCTGTGAATAACCAACCTCCTGGACACTTTAGTGGTTCTTCTTGAACTACTTACCTGTTTTTATTAACTACCAGCTTCCTTTTTGTCTTCATCTTACAAAGCACAGGAAGGAGAGAAATCAGAAAGGTCTGTGTTGTCCTGGATTCTGTAAAACAAGAAAAAAATAATATAATTTGCAGGACTTCTTTTATTTTTGGACAAGCTTGTATTTGTAGATTTCCTTACTATATTCTTCAGAAGTGTCTTACTGTGGGCTGACCAGAATGACTACTGACTGCACTAATTTTTGGTGGTGCTTTTGTGATTATAGGGGACCACAACTGATGCTCTCACATCAGAGGTGCTGGAGTAGGGATTCTGTTTCCTTGCCATCATAGTGATGAAAAGGCCCAGTAATCATTGTGGGAAACTGTATAGAAAGCTGGCCATTTATGAGTAATGAATTCTAGTTATTCAAACCTGACAAAATGATATTGATACCTTTCTGGTGATTGTCCTTTAGTGTGTTGTCAAGCTTCTCTCCTGGACAGAACAGTTATCTGGAAACCAAATCAGTATATTTGCCTTAGGCAGTTTTAAATACTTGCTTGGTGAGATATTATTTCATTCACACATATACTATCCTGTCACACAGAAAGCACTGTAAAGAAGCTGACCTTGTATTCTTGTAGAATATACAGCTTCTTGCCTTTTCATAGGATTTTTTCAGATGAATATGAAATGCATTTTTAATTTAAAACCTGGTACTTTCATCCCACATGCCCTGAAGGAAATCCTCCTGCACCTTTCCACTTTAAGCAAAACTGGAAAAATATTGCTTGTGTGTCTTATAATTTGAATTTGCAAAATGGGTATGGATAATAATTATTGTTAAGGATTGGTAGCTGGTAATTGATCCATTCTCATATTTGATCTCTTCCTGGGAAATCATAGAATGTTAGGGCTGGAAGGGACCTGTAGAGATCGAATCCAACCCCTCTGCCAAAGCAGGATCACTCAGGGCAGGCCACATAGGAACAGATCCAGGTGTGTTTCAAAAGTCTCTAGAGCAAACAACTCCACAACCTCTCTGGGCAGCCTGTTCCAGGCTCCATCACCCTCACAGCAAAGAAGTTCCTCCTCATGTTGGAGTGGAACCTTCTATGCTCAAGTTTATATCTATTGTTCCTTGTCCTGTTGCTGGCACTACAAAAGAGAGGTTGGTTCCTTCCATATGACACCCACCCTTCNGTAGAGATCGAATCCAACCCCTCTGCCAAAGCAGGATCACTCAGGGCAGGCCACATAGGAACAGATCCAGGTGTGTTTCAAAAGTCTCTAGAGCAAACAACTCCACAACCTCTCTGGGCAGCCTGTTCCAGGCTCCATCACCCTCACAGCAAAGAAGTTCCTCCTCATGTTGGAGTGGAACCTTCTATGCTCAAGTTTATATCTATTGTTCCTTGTCCTGTTGCTGGCACTACAAAAGAGAGGTTGGTTCCTTCCATATGACACCCACCCTTCAGATATTTGTAGACATTAATAAGGTCCCCTCTCAGTTCTCCAGGCTAAACAGCCCCAATTCCCTCAGTCTTCATAGAAAGTCCCTCAATCATCCTCATAGCTTTTCATTGGACTCTTTCCAGTAGGTCCCTTTCTCAAACTGGGGACCAAAATTGGACACAGCATTCCAGATGTGGCCTGACCAGGGTGGATAGAGGGGAAGGAGAACCTCCCTACACCTGCTGGACAGTTTCCTTAATGCACCCCAGGATGCCATTGGCCTTTCTGGCCACAAGGGCCCATTGCTGTCCCATGGATAAGTTGCTGTCCACTAGGACTCCGAGGTCTTTTTCTGTGCAGCTGCTTTCCAGCTGTGTGACCCCTCACTTTTACTGCTGCCTGGTGTTATTCCTCCCCAGGTGCAGGACTCTACACTTGTCCTTATTGAACCTCATGAGTTTCACCTTCACCCAGCTCACCAGCCTGCCCAGATCACATTGGGTATCAGAATCTGGACAGACAGGAATGTCACAAACTGTTCTGTGTCCATCATAAAGCATTCTTATGGATGTACTTATATGGATGTTTGAATTTAAATATGAATTTATGTGTATTTAAACTGGTTGTACATGAAGATTAATCTGTCACTTGTCCATGGTCACATGAGAAGAACTGTAATGAAACTGGGATCAGAATACAGGTGTACCCATGTTCACTGTCATTTATTTAGTGGACATACTTGTCTTTAATGTATGCATTTTGTTGTTTCCTCAGCATACAACCCTTTCTGTGTGAGGGATATAGTTTATATTATTTACAGCAGTATGGTTAGCTCCTGAACATCTTGTGGGATTGCCAAACATTACAGATTTGTATATTTATGTCAATTTGTAGTTCTTAGGAAAGGCAGCATAACAGAGCCCTGGAGAGATTGTTCTTCAACTTGTAGCTTTTTGGAAGGTGGTAATGTAGGGCTCGTAGAGGAGGTGGGGACTGCAGCTGGATCACTGCTTTCCTCTACTTACCAGGTCCAGGTCAGTGAAGAAAACTTTGCTTTTTCTTTTCTGAAAGTATGTTTCATAGTCATTCTATAACTATCCAGTGCAGCTACTCAGAAGCCGAAAGATGTTTAAACAGCCTGAAAGAGAACTCAGAATTCTTTGTGCAACAGTATCACTCAGTGACCCTGACATAATCCTGCATATATAGTGATTTGTATTGACACTGTAGCTAGAAACCCTAATAAAACACCACCAGCCCTTCTGCAGGTATTCTACAA